>CM030360.1:328751555-329011835 GCA_017893485.1 Hemerocallis citrina | reverse complement strand
GGACTTTGTTCCAGATACAGTACCAGTACAAGCTGCCACAGATGATGATGTGTCTGAACAAGAACTAGAAGCAGAACCAGAGGAGGAGGAAGAAGGGATTGATGAGCCTGGAGAGCCGCAACCTTTCACAGCTGCAGAACCAGTACAAGATAATGATACACCACCTGAGACGAGTGAGCCTCAGCTACGTAGATCTGAAAGAGGCCATGTTCCGTCTACTAAATATCCAGAATCAGAGTACATTCTTCTTACTGATGAAGGGGAGCCAGAGAATTTCCAGGAAGCATTGTCTCATCCAGACAAAGACAACTGGCTGCACGCTATGCGGGATGAGATGGACTCTTTAGAGAAGAACCAAACCTACGATTTGGTTAAGCTTCCAGGAGGGAAGAAGGCACTAAAGAACAAGTGGGTATTCAAGCTCAAGAAAGATGGCAGCGGAAAGGTGGTGAAGCACAAAGCTCGGCTAGTGGTCAAAAGATTCCTTCAGAAGAAAGGCATCGATTTTGGTGAGATTTTCTCTCCAGTTGTAAAGATGACTTCAATCCGAGTCATGCTCGGATTAGCAGCTAGCCTAGACTTGGAGCTTGAACAAATGGATGTGAAGACTGCATTTCTTCACGGTGATCTGCATGAAGAAATTTACATGGAGCAGCCAGAGGGATACAAGGTTCCAGGGAAAGAGAATCTCGTATGTAAGCTGAAGAAGAGTTTGTATGGCCTCAAGCAAGCACCAAGGCAATGGTACAAGAAGTTTGATTCATTCATGGTGAGTCAAGGCTACAAGAGGACTGCTGCAGATCAATGTGTCTACATTCAAAGGTTCCCTGATAGAAATTTTATTGCACTGTTACTATATGTCGATGACATGTTGATCGTCGGACAAGATGCAGTGAAGATCAGACAGCTGAAGATAGAACTCTCTAAGGTTTTTGATATGAAGGACCTTGGGCCAGCTCAGCAGATTTTAGGTATGAACATCTCTCGAGACAGAAAGGCCCGAAGATTGTGGTTATCTCAAGAGAAATATGTTGAACGGGTGATCAAGCGATTCAACATGGAGGGTACCAAGCCAGTTAGCATCCCACTGGCTAATCATTTCAAGTTGAGCAAGAGTTCGTGTCCCTCATCCAGGAAAGAGATCGAGGAAATGGAAGTTGTGCCTTATTCTTCAGCGGTTGGAAGTCTGATGTATGCAATGGTGTGTACGAGGCCGGATATTGCACATGCAGTAGGTGTGGCAAGCAGATTTCTCTCCAATCCAGGAAATGAGCATTGGGAGGCTGTTAAGTGGATTCTCAGGTATCTTAAGGGTACTTCAAAGATATGTTTGTGTTACGGGGGAGCTGATCCGGTTTTGGAAGGCTATACAGATGCAGATATGGCCGGAGATCTTGATGGTAGAAAATCGACTTCTGGTTTTATCTACACTTTTGCAGGGGGAGCTGTGTCATGGCAGTCAAGGTTGCAGAAGTGCGTTGCACTATCTACGACAGAAGCAGAGTACATTGCTGCCGCTGAAGCTGGCAAGGAGATGTTGTGGTTAAAGCGATTTCTACAAGAACTCGGGATCAAGCAGAATGACTACAAGGTACATTGTGACAGTCAGAGTGCTCTGGATTTGAGCAAGAATTCAATGTACCATTCCCGAACAAAACATATTGATATTCGCTATCACTGGATACGCGAGGTGATGGATCAACAATTGTTGAAACTGATGAAGATCCACACGAAGGAGAATCCAGCAGACATGTTGACAAAGATTGTGTCTCGGGAGAAACTAGAGTTATGCAGAGACATAACTGGAATGGATGAGAGATGACGATTGGTGCAGATGTGGCGTGAGGGGGAGAATTGTAGGTCCCGCCACAAATGTGCATGCACTCATGCATGCAACGTTTGGTGCATGCTGATGCATGACAACGTTTGATGCAAGCATGGTGTCTCTTCCGAAGCATGGTGTCTTTTCCGAAGCATGGTGTCTCTTCGAAAGCATGGTGTCTCTTCCGAAGCATGGTGTCTCTTCCGAAGCATGGTGTCTCTTCGAAAGCATGGTGTCTCTTTTCCTCCTATAAATTCTCACTATTTTCTTCATTTGTAGATACACTCAACTGAAGAGAAAAAAATAGAGATTGATAGCCACAGAGAGCTTATAAAGAATTGAGAGTTTTTTTTTTGTAAATCTTTTGAGATTGAGAAATAATATTTGTGTTGTTTTCTTCTCAAATTTATCTCTGTTGTTTTTCTCTCGATCCTAACATATATGGCAAGTTCACAAATACATCAACAACAAAAATAGAGCTGAAACCATCCCAGGACCAAATGTATTACATTTTTTTGTTGATCTTCTTCATAATGTACACAACATTTTGTTCTTATTTTTGACCATCAGCATCATTATGTACACAACATACAACATTTTTTTTTTGAGTAATATTCACAACATACAACACTGGTGTGATGCAGGTGTCCAACCACATCAGCTTTCTGAGGTTCCTCTCTTTTCTACAAACAATGGTAGCAGATGTTATGTTATATGGCTGTAGTCATGAAATTAATAGATTTTAAAAAGAGGTAAAGTCAAAATATAATAAAAATCACCTTGTTATCCATTGTGGCCTTCTCATCTTTAACTTTCTCCATCTTCTTCCTCAGCTTCTCCATCCTCTCCCTCTCCATTTTCTACCAAACGCCAACCAACCAACCAACCGATCGATCGATCACTGAAAGAGTTTTTGAAAAACTACTTTGAAATAGTTAAGGTCGTGTCAGAAACAACATGGTCCCCAAGAGAATGAACACATGCATGCATGATAGGTGTTGATATGTACCTGCTGAATGTTCCTTCGCCCTTTCCTCCTCACTGAGCATCCTCCCTCCGCCATCGTTAAAGTAAAGCCATAATGATTATGCAGGCTTTTGTATTTGATGGATGATGATGTTGTAGATCTTAATTCCTGCTAGATATTAGTTTGTACCCGTTTGTTTCGTTAACAGTTTTCGTTAATGAAACCGGTGACACCTTCCATTTTCGTGCTGCTCCTTGTTGTTGTTGATCGAATGCCATTTGGCTATATTTGTTAGTAATATATGATGATATACATGATTACCCACGTAGTGTTCAGGTATATATAGCATCTGAAGGGGATTGAGATAAAGATTACTGTCTGAGGAATTGAGTTTTGATGGTTTTCTTCCCAGTTTCCACCAATTTCAGCAGTTGTGCTGGGCATATTTCTGGCTAGGTCTGGTAATTAGGCTTTGAGGTTAAGGACCCAGCCCACTTAATGAATGAGATTGGGCCTCTCCTATGGGGTTGGGCTTTTCATACCTAGGTCAGACCAGGCCCAATTCGGAACCCTACAACTGTCTGAACAAGATTCGACTTGTAAGCACGCGCAACTTATGTGTTCTACGCACTGGAAAATTCAGTGGCCGATCCAGACTAATCAAAATGGGGGTCCCATTTTTTTTCCGGCATCGACATGATTGTTGTCGAAAATTCCTTACTTTATTTTTCTTATGAAAAATCAAAGTAGTTGGATCAAAATAAATATTTGAATTAGTGTTCTTAGTATCATGTATTTTTTGGCACTTGTACAATTGTACTCTAAATTTGATAAGAGTAATGATAATCAATAATCATACTATACTATTTACGCTGTTATAATGCTAGAGGCTAAGAGATACGACTCAAATGAATAGATATCTCTACTACTATAATGGGAGAAGGCCTTAGTGTAATTTGTCCATCTACCAACCCGTGCATAACTATTGTAAATGAGGTTTTAGATCAAATCTAGACTACGTCTGAATTTTTACTTTTAAAAAAACTATATTTATTAAGACGTGCATCACACGTGTAAATTACTATTACTTGTAACTTGTGTACACATTTGCTTCTTATTCAAAATTTTATCTAGAATCATACAGATAAAATAATAAGCATTATTGTTAAGATTAAAAAAAAGTTTGGGTAGAACAAAATGATTTACTCATATTTGTATCAACACAATAAAATCCATACTACATATTTGGAATTGAATCAACAAAATGATTTAGAATTGAAATCCAGACCACACATTATAAAGAGAGATGAGAGAATGAGAGAATCAAGGAAGTTTGGGCTTAATAGATGGGTTAAGTTTGAGTTTCTTTCTTTAAGCTTGAGCAGTAGGACTTAATTAATAGAATGAGAGAATGAATTATTTTTTAGTCCAAAATCCATACCACTACTTCAGCCTTTAAGAGATGAACTAAGCTTGGGGGTCCCAAAAAAATTTAAACTGAGGGGCCAAATAAAAATTCTTGCCTACATAAAGGGGGTTTTACAAAATTTTTGGGGGTCCCAAATGTCCCCCCCTACTCACCCTCTCTCTCCGCCCGTGGAAAAATTGGATAATCGGGGGCACATCTTAGATAACAGAGAAGCTTCTTATGAGTCTACTCTATCGGAATCGGTTAGAAAGGCTAATCTTGGAGATTTACTACCGTCTGGTTCTAGAAAAAGAATTTATGAGAGAGAAAAGGAAGTAGGGAATGTAAATCTAGTCGAGCTTTCGAGCAAGTATTGGCTTTAGCTACATACGATTCCCCTAACGATGATGATCTAATTGATGCATTGAAGAACATAGATGAGGATTCTCCCCTTATGACAGCAACTCACGGTTGGAACATTGAGAGGAAGGGTAGAGTTGAGGATTCTCCTTAGTCGAGAATTGAAGTCAGGGATAAAGGTAAAGGGAAGGAGTTGGCTATGGAGGATCTCAGGCATAGTTCAAGGCAGAGGAAAAAGCACGGGAATCGCCCAATTTCCAAAGATGAACTCATTGCTTCAGCAACAAAAAAGGAAAGTTCCCGTCTCAGCTTTGGCAGGTGAGCCTATTTATAATTCTGCTATTATAGATTTTATTCCTCATTCATTGTTAATTAGCTTAGCCAAGGTGTGTCGAATCGAGTTGAGTTGTGAGGGAGTTTCGCAAGTAGAATGTGCTAAGAGTTTTCGAGAGTGGGTCAAATGCCCCAATAGTCTATGAAAGACTATGTATCTTAGAGACTCTACCATTTGTTTCCCAATGGTGTATGCCTTTTGGAATGTTAGAGGGTTGAATTGTAGTAAGAAACGTAGGAAAGTGAGGAATACGTTGTCCTATCACCGATCGTCAGTTATAGGACTCTGTAAGACTAAGTTGGTAAATCCGTCGTCTGGTTTGCTTGATAATTTGGCCCCCAAAGGGGATTGGGTGTGGTGTTCTAAACCATCGGTTGGTCAGTCTGGGGGCATCAGTGTCGGTTACAATTTAGAGCTCTTCCAATGCATTGACGTCATGATTGGAGAATTTTCTGTCTCGGTGAGACTTAGATCCAAGGGTGATGGTTTTTGTCAAGTCTTCTCTATAGTCTACGGTCCAAACGTGGCAGGTGAGCGGTCCAGATTCTGGGACGAGCTTATCGTTATTCATCAAAAGTGGGGAGATGCTTGGATTATTGGGGGGCTTCAATTCTCCGATGAACACCTCGGAAGGGGGGCAATGTGACTGAGAGATCTAACTTTAACGAAGTTATAGACCTTTTAGAGATTCGGGAAATCTAGTTTTCTGATCGAAAATTCACATGGTCTAATATGCAGGACAGGCCCATTCTTGCTAAATTGGATCATATTTTTGTTTCAGAGGAGTGGGAATCTCATTTTCCTCTGGCTACGGTTCGGTCTACCCTTTGGGTTACTTCTGATCACGTTCCTTTGATCCTGACACCTACTAGGATGGTTAGTAGCAGAAGCAGACCTTTTCATTTTGAAAAGGCATGGCTTAGGAACATTTCCTTACGTCCTCTGGTGACTTCTTCTTGGAATACACCTCTTCGGAGGAGGGATGGTATTCAAGGGATGTTGTTTCAATTTGGAATGCTAAGATTCGTAGACTCAGGGGAGTTTTGAAATGTTGGGTAGGGGAAGAGAGTAAACGTGTGAAAGCAGATAAGGAATGCTGTGTGGATCTTATTCATGCGTTGGAAATATCTGAAGAGGAAAGAGTAGAGATGAATTAGTCGAACTCCATAAGGCCAGAACCGACCTGGATAATATCTTTCAGGCTGAAGATGATTATTGGCGACAAAGGTCGCAGGTCAAATGGCTTCTAGAGGGGGCGCTAACATAGCGTATTTCCATAGGATTGCTAATGGAAGGAGAAGATCCAATTTCATTTTAGGTCTTCAGATTGGAGATAGGTGGATTCGGAGGCTTTGCCTGTTCGAAGCCACAAAGAGAATCACTTAAGAACGACGCTACGAGTTTCAAGAAATCAGTTTTGCTCTCTTGATGCTACCTTCTGGTCTCGTCCGAATGTTCAGGGATTAGAAGTTCTTGAATCTCCTTTTCTGATTTGTGAAATTTTGCGTGCCATCAAAGAGTTAAGGACAGGATAAAGCTCGTGGTCCTGATGGGTTTCCCATCTTTTTCTTCACGGCTTTCTGGGATGTTATTAAAGTGGATCTATTTCGGATTTTCGAAGAGATGTTTGAGAACCAGGTTCAAATTGGTCGACTCAATTATGCGACTATTATTCTAATCCCCAAATCTGAGGTTGTTAAAGAGGTTGGCAATCTCAGGCCTATTAGTCTTTTGAATTCATCCTTCAAAATCATTACTAAAGTCTTGGCTAATAGATTGAATCCGTAGATGAATTCCATTATTCACTCGGCCCAAAGTGGTTTTATCCCTGGGAGAGATATAGTAGATAGTATCGTTACCGCCCATGAGACCATCTACCAGTGTGATAGGGATGGAGAAGAGGAATTTATGCTTAAACTTGATTTTGAAAAAGCATACGATAGGGTGGAATGGGATAGTGTTATAGAGGTGTTTCATTTTAGAGGTTTCGGTCCCAGATGGTCAAGGTGGATCAACTTGTGTATTAGGGGCGGTAAATCTGTTGTGTTGATTAATGGGGACCCGAGTAATCTCATCACGTGTAAAAGAGGACTTAGACAAGGTGATCCGTTATCTCCATTACTTTTTACCTTGGTGGCTGATGTATTGTCAGAAATGGTTTTGCATTGTACCATTCAGCACCTTCTTCGCGGTATTGAATGTTTGGATGGCACTCGCGGCATTCATATCCTACAATAGGCTGATGACACGCTCCATTTTGGGAGGAACGAGATTAACGAAGTTCTTATCTTCAGTGGTGTTTTATTGTTCTATGAGGCTTGGAGTGGATTGAGAGTCAATTTTGATAAAAGCAATCTCAATGGGCTTGGGAGATGTGATGAGACTTCATCAGCTCTCTTGGCTAATGTCCTGGAATGCAAAGTGGGGAATTTTCCCATAAGATATTTGGGAGTATCTTTGCGACCAGGGAGGCTCATTCGTAGTGATTGGAACTCCCTCATTGAACGTATAGAGAAACGCCTTCCTGAATGGAAGAAAAACCACTTGTCGCTTGGAGGTAGAAACCCTTATTAATGCTGTTCTCTCTAACGTACCTATCTATTGGATGTCGATTTATGAGTTTCCATCCTGGGTTATCAACAAGATTGATAAGATTCGTAGAGATTTTTTATGGAAGGGGAGTGGAGTGGAAGGCGGGGGTCTTCCATTAGTTAAATGGAGCCTAGTTTGTAGAAGGAAAGAATTCGGAGGACTGGGAATCCTTAATCTTCGTGAGATGAATCGAGCATTAATATGCAGATGGTGGTGAAAAATTTATTCTCATTTTTCAACTGATCAAGGTTCTATTTGGGTTCGTTATCGAGGACGTAGACGGTTCGGGGGGGATCGTTGAGGTGTTTCTCCTGTTTGGAAAGGGATTGACAAATTAGGAGATCTTTTCCATGCACATGCACCCAGCAGTGTGGGGAATGGAGCGAATACCAGATTCTGGTTAGATTCTTGGGTTGGTCCCAATTCTCTAGCTTCTTTCTTTCCCGATACTTTTGATGCCGCCAGCAACAAATTTGCATTGGTGGCCGATTATTGGGTTAACTCGTCATGGCATATAGATCTGTCCGTTCCTAGAGAAGCTGACATGCAGAGATTGTGTTCCCCCTTATACGCACTTTTAGGGGATAGGATTAATATCGACTTAACTCTCCGGACGTGAGGGGTTGGAGACTTACTTCCATTGGTCAGTTCTCAGTCAATTCCATGTATCGGACTCTTTGTGATGGGGGTATGAGGAGTGCAGAGAATCAAGTAATATGGAGTTCGAGTGCACCGCATAAAGTTTAGGCCTTTTTGTGGTTGGTTCTTAAAGAAGCAATTTTAACTAGAGAGAATTTACTTAAGAAAGGTCTAACTACGTCGGCTTGTTGTCCTAGATGCAGTGTCCATGTTGAATCCACCTATCATCGTTTTATGGAGTGCGTATTCAGTAGACGTATTTGGGATCTTATTCTCTTCAGCTTTGGCTGTATTAGATTTTCCCTTAGTGTTTCCCAACTTTGGGGATATTTTAGAGATTGCCAGATTATTCCGGGGAGACGGAGGGAATGAGATTGTGTTGTCGCGGCAATTTTATAGGTCATTTGGCTAGACAGAAATGATTTATGCTTTAGAAACCGCTCTTCTAATTTCGCGCAATTGATTTAGAGAATTCTCTACCTCACTGCTTCTTGGCTTTTCATTCCAGGTATGAGGAAGAAAGCATGAGCGGGCCCTCTGTTTCCTAGAGATGATGTCAACAACTGATCAGTCTTGTCCCTTTCAGATGTGGTCGAGGGGTTACTTTTGGGATTTGTGACGGTGTTGTTTAGATGCCAATTTTTGGGTGCTTCTTTTTTAGTCCAAATCAGATTGTATTTTGAGATCTCTTGTACTTTCAGTTTTTTAGATTGTTGTTGTTTAGCGGTTGTAGCTGTTGATGATTTATACATGAGACCGATAGTATTTTTCATGCCATCCTTTATTTTTATTTTTTATTTTAAAAAAAAAATCCTCATGTGATCTACTCCTAATTTTACGTACCAAAATCCACGTTCAGAATCACCAATATAGTTAATTATCATGCAGATACCATCTCTAAAAATTTATCAGTATAGAGTCACAGCTGTCCAGATTTCAACTTTTTAGAAAGATCTCCAATGCTCATCACTTTTGTAACCGATGCAACATTGACTTCCACTTGCTTTCTTGTGTTGTGCCTTTTGATGGGGGTTGCTTTCTTCTCTCCAAATTCCAAGTAGGCTCATGTGATTCTTGTTAGGATTGAAAAGCTTGCCTGCCACCTTGGGTTGTGCTGTAGTAGGATACAAAGTGCTATATGAAATCTTAATGGATGCTTCAATATCTAGAAGGGATATCGAGAAGGGTTTTCCCACACAAGTCCCTCACAAATTGCAATTTTCAGATCTGTCCCCAAAAACACTCCAAAAGTGATCAACCTAAGATCAAGTAAAACATCATGCAAATTTTGGTCCATTAAACTATTTTTTTAGTATAAAATTCTTAACTGAAAGGGTTTCATTTCTCTCAAAATAGTTTTTCTATTCTTGCACTCTTTTTTTTTTTGTTAAACGGCGAGTTGAAAGCCCCCACGTTTTATTAAAAAAAAATTAACAAATTATACAATAAAAAATAAGACTTATGTAGTTCACTAAATCCAAAATGGGTCATGGAACTCATACAGCCTAACCAACAAATAAAAAATACAATGAAACATAATCCTACTGGTCGGCCGACCTCACCAGAGCAAGTTTCTCGTGCCAATTTAAGCTCATTTTCTCTTATTTCCTCACTTATACTCTGTTTTTCCTTGCTGTAACCCGCAACCACCCCACCGTCACCCCCAATAGTGCCCCATAGTCAACTTCAAGCATCATACGCGAGACACTGCAGGTACCTACCAATCAGACATACCCATGTCCAGATTGTGACATCGTTTTCATCCCATCGCTTGACCACCGTTGGCTATCACCACCACCTCGCAACGGAGATTGTCGTCACTCCTCACGGCTTCACTAATGCCTCCAAGCCTTCTGACATGAGAGAGACCCTAGGCATTACTGACTTTGATCTGAATAGACCGAAGTTGAACCCAATCTATAAACTCGCTCGACTACCGTCGCCACAACAAGTTTATCGTGCCAATTTGAGCTCATTCTATCGCTTGTACTTTGTTGGTCTTCGCCGTCACTCGTAACGACACCATCATCGCCCCCAAGAATGATCCATACGTCAACTTCAAGCTCCATACGAGATACACCGAACGTACACACCAATCTGACATACCCATGTCCAGATTGTGACATCGTTCTCATCTCCTGGCTTGACCATTGTTGATTATCACCATCATCTTGCAACGGAGACTTTCGTTGCTCCCAACGGCTCCATAAACGTCTTCAAGCCCCCTGGCATGAGAGAAACCCTAGACACTCCTCACTTTGACCTGGATAGATCAAAGTTAAATCCAAACTATAAACTTACTCGACTACCATCGCCCACACTAACTAGAATTTATTTTCTTGCTAATTGTAAGTTGGTTGTAATTTGGATATCCCGGCCCCCCTAAATCACTTACTGTTGGCTTCGAACCGGAATGGAGAGAAGAGGGGAAAGGAAGGGTTTCAGCCGGGAGGAAGAAAGCGAGGAGGTGGTTGGAGGAGGGAGGAGGGAGGAGATAGGAGAGAGCGGGGGATTTCAAAATCGCCCAAAAACTGCCTCTCAGATTTTCTTGTACTCTTATTCTCTGCTAGATCACCCTACTAAAATAAATTTCTTAAAGGTTGGTTCAATGGATCCAAAATTTCATAATATTGCACTTCGTCTTAGACTGATCACTTGGAACGTACACTTTGGGAGTCAATTTAGAGTAAAATAGGGGAATAATAATTTGTGGAGGACTACAGGGAATTTCAATATTTGTGAGGGACCTGTGTGGAAAAAAAACCATATCTAGCCAGAACGATATTCATGAGTTGATTCCTTCAGGTTGTAACCATGCATTTTTATCATGTGATTCTGGTTGAGCTGTTTTCAACTCACCACTTTGCTGCATTTAAGTACGTAGGTCTAGCCTCCCTCACAGCTTTAGGTACCCTGTTCCTCTTTCCATTGACTTTAAAAAAAGTTCGTAATCTCTAACATAGTAACATGCGTAAATCACTTGAAAATGTAGTAGCAGTAGTAATATATATATTCTCAAAACTAATCAAACACATGCTGATCTGCTTCCCTAATAAATATCTGTTTGTTTATCAAATACGAATTGAAATATCTTGAACAGCGAAGCAAATTTAATTAACATGAACAATACATGACATTTTTCCATTATATATATTCTCAACTTCAGGTAACAATATGAGTACAAATTATCATCGTTCGATCAGTATTATTTAATATATATATATTTGTATTTTAGGTTGATTAGGCTTGCTGCTGAATACATAATTTCTTATAGTTTTGACCTCGATCTACAGGTTTATATATAGCCATGGCCTTGTACGTACGTACGAGAGACTCCCATACAATAATAATAATATAATTAAGCTAGATGATATATATTTCTTATTATTATTATTCAATTCGATCAGAAGAAAATATCTATATCATATTATTCTCTTTTTCTTCTGTGACTCCTCCTCCTTGCACTTCATCTTGTTCTTCTTCTTCTTCGTCATCACCATCTCCATCTCCATCTTCATCGGCGATATCTTCCTGCAGGTCCCGACGAACAAAGTGCAACTTAAGTCGTCCATCTTGTCTGGAAGCATGCAACGACAAGAGATCTTGATTGGGAATCCTAATCTCTCTCAAAACAAACCTCCCGTCCTCTCTGTAAGATTTAAGACACATCCATGGCTTCCCGCTAGACTTCCCTATCGAAGATATTGGTGGGGGGAATTCTTTCTGATCATGACGACTACTACTACTACTCAGCTTCGACGACGACGACCTCCTCACATGATCCCAGATCCCTCTGGAATACATTAGTTGTCCCCTCCGTATATCCATCTTCCCCTTCCCACAACTCCTCCAATCATTGCCACTCTCCAACAAGTCATCTACATCAACTGAACTCTCCGACCCGAGCCCTTCAGTGCACATCTCAAGAGACCCCAAACCCAAATTCTTATTAGAGCTCGAGAAGCTGCAGCAGTTCTTGGGCAACTTCTCATGATCATCTTCTTCACCTTTTTTTGAATCCAATGTCGACAGGGGAGGAGGAGGAGGAGGATCTTTTTGTAGGAGGTTTGAAGAGTCGGTAGAAATATTATGAGGTTTCTCCTGGAAGTAGAGCTCACCAAAGATTTCGGCAAAGGTGGAAGTTTCAATAGGTGGTTTCATGTGTTTGTGATGGTTGTTCCATGAGGATAGGGATTCAATCAAGGTTGGGTTTTCGGGCAGTGGGTTTTCGAATAATGAACTGAAGCTACTGACTGCAGCCATGGTTAGTACGTAGATAGAGAATTAAGAGATCTAGGTTTAAGAGGGTTAATATTTATAGCTAGGCAATATACGTTCGAGGGGGAGGAGGGGAGAAAACAGAGAGAGAGAGAGAGAGAGAGAGAGTTGTATTGTTTAGAGTACTAGCAGCTGAGAGAAGGAAGGAAAGGGTGGGGTGGGATTTGAAGAAGGATAGAAGTTGGGGCCGGGTAGTGGTTTGATTGGGAATTAATGGTGGATACTTTCTAAAGGATTTCTAGTTACAGACGAAGAATAAGAATGGGTGGTGGTGGTGGTATTCTTTCCCCAACTGGAAGTTGACAACTTCAGCCTAATAAATAAATCAGCCTTTAACTTCACATTTACAAAATATAACTGACTTATTAGTGCCAAACATTGGAGGCGGCTAACTAGGACCGCCAACGATCCGAGCTACCCGTGAGTTACTCGGCTTGAGCTCGGTCAAAACTCGACTCGAGACGAGCTCGATAACTTAACGAGCCGAATTCGAGCTTGGACTTTTTGTGATTATTAAGTTAAGCTCGCAAGCTACTCGGCTCGAACTCGGCCAAAGCACGGCTCGAAACGAGCTCGAGCCGAGCTCAAACTCGAAACTGAGCTCGATTGCTTAATGAGCCGAGCTCGAGCATCAAGATACTCGGCTCGACTCGACTCGTTTACGGCCCTACCGCTAACTAAAGTATGGAAGTTAATTCATTTTCTAGATTGGTTTCATTGAAATTGGCTTTGTAAGTGCGGAAAACCAGTTACAGCCATGTAGAAGAAAGATTCTCATCTTGCTGAATTGACACCAAATTTGAACAAAAATGGAACAAAATATTAAATTTTTTTTTAAAAATTAAAATCAAGAGAGACGTACACCAGAAATGAATAATAAAGTTGCATCTCCCACTTGCTGCTATATAAATTTTATAAAAAAATCACTTCTAAGTAAGGCTTTTTGGGTGTATTGTTCTTTGGGTATCAGACGGTACCAAAATACTAGGGTGGTAGAGAAAGTTGCTCATATATATATACTTAAAGAATGTGATGTATTTACCATTAAAAAAAGAGAGAGAGAGAGAATGTGATGTATTCATGGTTCCTAGCTCTTGAACAAATTGCAGTTAGGATCAATGAGAAGGACAACTACTGCATGCCTACTTTACAGTGTGGGCACAATTAATTCAGTCCAGATATTATGAGTAGATTAGATTCTGCTTGTTTGTTAATTTCAATTATCAAAGTTTTTGAAGGAGTGTGTGTGCTCGCCTGCGGCGTGTACTCCATTCTTTTGAGAGAAAAAAAATGAAGGAAAAAAAAAACATTCCTAAAGTACTCCTAAAATTCAATTTGTGTATCTCTAATATTATAATGGGAGAAGACCTTAGTATCATTTGTAAATATTTTGTCATTCTACCAACCCGTGTAATACGCATGCATAACTATTATAGAGGAGGTCCTAGGTTCAAATCAAGACTACATCTAAATTTTTATTTTAAAAAACTATATTTATTAAAACGTGCATCGCACATGTAAACTACTAGTACTGTATAAGTCCTCATCCAACTGAGATATTTACAGAGGGCTTGAATGAATGAATGAATGGTGACATGTAATAACATACTTGAATTGGAAGAGAGAACCAAAGCTTACCAGCATCTCCCAAATGGCTAATCGTCATGGCCTCAGTCAAAATTGATGATGGTGAAAGTGCTGGTCCTTAACAATGACCTGACAAAGAACAGCAGCCACCTAGTCATCCTAGCCGTTCATGTATCTGTCAAAAAAAAAAAAAAAAAAAAATTTACACAGATAAGAGGGAATTTCAACCACAAGTAGGGTAAAGGATATTCTCATATTCGTGTGTAACGAATGCTTTCAGTGTTACTATCAAGAATCAAGAGCTTTCCAGTTTACACTAAAGCAGATATGTATAAGCTTGAGCAACACAAGGGTGACAATAAAATGAGAAAAACATACGATATTGTGTCCGAATCAAAGTAATGGTATTATTGTGCATTTGCATAGATTGACTCAATTTTTTAAAAAAATTTTTTGATAATAAAGATGATCCCGTCATCGCTTCATTTAACTCAAATATTATCAAACGTTTTTTATACTTCTAATTTCAATTTGCTTTTATTTAGGAAAAGTGTTGATTGCAAAGTAGAGAGAATTAGTACACGTTATCAACCTAACACAAACAACAGCTTCCAGAGCAATCTATGTACTTTCAAAATAATATTATAGTCGATTGTCTGAAAGTGCAGACCAGGCGAAAACACATGACTATGAAGAAAAGAGAAGATAAAATATAAAGCACAAGGAAACAGCACAGCTCATACTAATAACAAGACAAACAAAAAGGAAGGAAGCAAGCAGAGAAATAATCAATAATTGTTTGTCCTGTCCACCTCCGAATTGAAACTACTAAGATATATACGTGTCCCCTTTAAAACCCTCCAATAGTTCAAATGAACTACTGGAGAAGAATTAATTAATTGGAATTTTTGCATAGGTTGTCATCAGTATAATATGCTGTCTCCTCCAACATTGAAAAATTTTCTCCATGCATGTAGTTTGAGTGATGTAATCTGAAGTAGGTTACTTAGGGAGAAAAACATGTTAATTGTTTCCATGGTGCTGGTTTTCAAAGAGATCTGAGGGCTGTTATGGTCATTTCCATTAGATGGATTTGAATGGGAAATTGAAGCAACTTGTAAAGTGGATTGCTGTCTAGCTTCGAGTGTCTAATTATAAATGAGGTTTTAGATCAAATTCAGACTATGTCTGAATTTTTACTTTTAAAAAAAAACTATATTTATTAAGACGTGCATCGCACGTGTAAACTACTAGTTGTTCCATAAAGCAAAATATAATTAACATGTTCAAACAAAAGTATATTTTAAAAGACAATTTTAATTTTATATTTCATTATGTTTTGATCCCCCTAAATCTGATAGATTCATATAAAAAATGATTGCACAAAGAATTAACTCAATTGAATAATATCTCTGGAAAAAATAAAAAAATCACAGCAAATTACCTATGAGAATCACAGACTTTGGAGTTTGGAGAGATAGAAAATGTGATGAAAGGTGAAGAATGTGATGTATTGATCTGATAATTACAGTATACATTTATAGCAAATGCTAGCAATACATGATCCTACAATTAAGGCTAGCATTAAGATACTATAAGCTAATAAGGAAACAAATAATGCATGACAGCCATTGATTGGTGATTACACTAATTTCAATGATTGACATAATCAAGGCAATCATTGGATCCACACATTAAGGGATCACATAATCAAGGCAATCATTGGATCCACACATTAAGGGATCTTGTCTCTAATTCCCCCCTTCAAACTGATGGGTGAGAGAGTCACCCCAAGTTTGTCTCTGAGTTGGTTGAATCGTGTGTGAGTTAATGCTTTAGTGAGGCAGTCAGCGATTTGATCAGCTGATGGGACATAGGCCACAACAATCTCATTTTGCAGCACTTGGTCTCTGATGTAGTGCACATCAATTTCAATGTGTTTGGATCGAGCATGCATAACTGGATTTGAAGCTAATGCCTTGGCACTCAAGTTATCACACCACAGTGTTGGTTTTCTTGGCAGAGGGAGTTTCAGCTCACCAAGGAGTGATCGGGTCCATGCTATTTCAGCAGCTAAGTCAGCCAGGGCTCTATATTCTGACTCTGTACTGGATCTTGAGACTACCTTTTGCTTCCTTGAGGACCAAGAAATTAGTGTTTCACCAAGGAAAACACATTGACCTGCCATGGATTTTCTTTCGTCCACACTTGTGGCCCAATCTGCATCTGAGAACCCTGTTAAGTCCAAGTCTGTGGATGGTTTAATGTGCAGGCAGTGTTGCATGGTACCTTGAAGATATCTCAGTATTCTTTTGATGCCTTGCCAGTGATCTATAGTGGGAGAGCTCATGAATTGACTGAGCTTGTTAACTGAGAATGCTATGTCAGGCCTTGTGTTTGTTAAGTATTGCAATGCTCCTATAGCTTGTCTGAACATGGTGGGGTCCTGTAACTTCTCCCCTTCAGCTGTAAATTGCTTGCCAGTTACCATAGGTGTTGGACAAGATGAGGCATTTTCCATTTTGAATTTTCTCAGGATGTCTCCTATGTATTTCGATTGCTTCAAGTACATACCAGATGCATCTCTTTGAACTTCTATGCCTAAGAAGTAGTGCAGTGGACCAAGATCCTTAAGGGAAAACACAACATTGAGTTGTTTGATGAAGGACTCTAAAAATTTGGTGTTGTTCCCTGTGACAATTATGTCATCCACATATATAAGTAGAAAGGTAATGTGATCTGTACCTCTTAGAGTGAAGAGTGAGGAATCACTTTTTGTGTTCTTGAAACCCCAGCTGAGTAAGGCATTTTTGAGGCTGTCAAACCAGGCTCTTGGGGCCTGTTTCAATCCATAGATTGCCTTAGATAACTTGCAGACATGTTCAGGTTTAGTTGAGTCTACAAATCCCTCTGGTTGATGCATAAACACAGTTTCTTTGAGGTAGCCATTAAGAAATGCATTGTTTATGTCCAGCTGTTTGACCTCCCAATTGAGATGCACTGCAATTGAAAGTATGATTCGAACTGTACTGGCCTTGACAACTGGGCTGAAGGTCTCTTCATAATCTAATCCAGCTATTTGTTGAAATCCTTTTGCAACTAATCTTTCCTTTCTCCTTTCAATTGTCCCATCTGCTTTGTACTTGGTTTTGAAGACCCATTTAGAATCAATGATGTTCTCTTGACCTTGATATGGTACCAAAAACCAGGTCTGATTTGACATGAGTGCCTGATACTCATTATCCATAGCTTCTTTCCACTGTGGTCTTGTGAGTGCTTCTGTGACATTTTCTGGTTCCTTCTCATCTGTGCAAGTTTCAGCTAACCCAACATATGGCTGCTTTGGCTTGTGAATTCCAGCCTTGCTTCTGGTCCAATGAGTGTTGATGGCTGTGCTTGAGTCAGCAGAGTCTTGGTGAGCTTCAGCAACTGTTTCTGTGGGATCAGTGTCATTAGGAATTGGACTATTCCTTGTTGAATCAGTTGAATCAGTTGCAGTCTGACTTCTGCTAGGATTAACTGCAGCACTCTCAGTTGGACTGGCTGGTTCTTGTTCAACATCAAGATTGTTGTCAGCTGGAAGTGGTGCTTCTCCAGTATGTGAATTTCCTGCAGTAGGCAAAGGAAAAGAGAAAGATGAACTTTCAGTTAGTGTTTTCAAGGGACTTCTTGTATTGAGAAAGCCATCATGGAATGGAAAATGCTCTTCATTGAAGACAACATGTCTTGAAGTGAATATTCTTCCATGAGAATTTATGCATTTGTATCCTTTGTGGGAGTTACTATAGCCCAAGAACACATATCTGGTTGTGTGGAATTGCAGTTTGTGCTGATTATAGGGCTTGAGACAGGGATAGCAAGCACACCCAAAGGGTTTTAGGGAGTTGTAGTCAGGTTCCTTTCTAAAGAGCAGTGAGTAAGGGCTTTCATTTTTAGTGACTAGAGAGGGCAGTCTGTTTATGAGATAAACTGCAGTGGAGAAAGCTTCCCACCAATAATGTAAAGGCATTTTGGCTTGTGCTAGTAATGTCAAGCCAAATTCAATAATATGTCTGTGTTTTCTCTCGGCCCTACCATTTTGTTGTGATGTATAAGGACATGACATTCTGAATTGTATCCCTGCTTCTATTGCATGGTTTTGCACAGCCTTATATTCACCACCACCATCACATTGGATTGTCTTAATTCTCTTATTAAACAGATTTTCTGCCATGTTTTTGAACTGAATGAAGGCTTGTGCAGTATCTGATTTCTGTTTCAGAGGATAAATCCAGGTAAATCTGCTAAAGTCATCAAGGAAGTGAACATAATATTTGAAACCAGAAGAAAATGCTACTGGTGCAGGCCCCCAGACATCAGTATGAACTAATTCAAGAATTTCCTTAGCATGAGAGGAAGAGGTTTTAAAGGGTAAAAAATGCATTTTGCCATATTGACAAGCCTCACAAAAGTTAAAATGATCAATAGGTGATAGTGTGACATTACAACTTTTCAAGACTTTATCTAGGACTTTATTATTTGGATGACCAAGCCTTCTATGCCAACTCTCCTTGACAGATACATAAGCATACGGGTCCCTTTCAGTCCTTGAGAGCTGATACAAGCCATCTTTAAGTGTCCCTCTTAGAATTGCCTTCCCTGTCAACTTGTCCTTCACAAAGCAACAATTTTTATCAAACTCAACCAGAATTTTATTATCAGCAGTTAATTTTGACACACTTAATAGATTTTTGGTAATGTTGGGCACATATAAGACATCACTTAACTTGAGTGAGTTTAGTTTCAAGGATCCTGTGGCAACAATATTCAATTTTTCACCACTTCCAACTATTAAAGAGTTCTTACCATGATGTTCTGCCAAATCCTCGAATTTGTCAGTTTGGTGTGTCACATGATTGCTTGCACCACTGTCAAAGTACCAATCAACATCTTCGAGAGAGCCTTGTGAGGCTAGGAAGGCATTGTGTGCTCCTTGTCTGTCACTGCCTGCTGAATAATTTGAGTTTGAATAAGATTTATCATACCTGTAGTAGCAATTCACTGCTGTGTGCCCAACCTTGTTGCAAACTTGACATGTTGGCTTAGACATTCTTCCTCTTCCTCTGCCTCCTCTCCAACCTCTGAAGTTAGAGCCTCTCCAGTTGCTACTGGAGCCTCTCCAGTTGTTGTTTGTGTTGAATTTGTTGCCTTTGTAATCAGTTTTGTTGGCAACATTTGCTGATGCATTAAGGGTTAGGTTGGTGAGGCTATTCAGTTGATCAAGTCTACTCTCAAAGGTCAGCAATTGGGCCTGCAGATCAACCCAGGTGAGGCTAGTTTGATCAGATAGCTTGACCACTATAGGGTTGTATTCAAAATCTAAACCATTCAGGGTTTGAATGATCAGATCTGAGTTGGAAATGGGGCTGCCTGCAAGTTTAAGCCTATCAGCGAGATTCTTCATCTTGATCAGATACTCCTCCATCTTCATCTCTCCTTTTCTGATGATGTGAAACTCAGATTTAAGGTAAGTGACTCGAGACCTTGTGTGTGCACCGGCTAGGCTTTGAGCTTCATCCCAAAGTTGTTTTGAGGTTTCACAGTGTAGCAACTGTGTTGCCATTTCAACAGTCATTGAGTTCATCAACCATCCAAGGAGTTGTGAATCATGAGCCTGCCAATCTTCAAAGGCAGGATTTGGCTTCTTGCTTGAATCTGCAGAAGCTATGAATTCTTCAGGACACTCCTTTGTCCCTAGCATATGCCCATCGAGCCTGCAACCTTTGACTATAGAGATCACCAAGGATTTTCATAGTGGGTAGTTGTCTCTGTCCAACTTGACAGACACAGTGGATGGGAGATCATTTTTGGACTTTGAATCTGCAGCGGATGCCATGATTTTGTATTGGATCAAGAGCCTTTAGGGCTTAAGAGCTCTGATACCAAGATAGAAAATGTGATGAAAGGTGAAGAATGTGATGTATTGATCTGATAATTACAGTATACATTTATAGCAAATGCTAGCAATACATGATCCTACAATTAAGGCTAGCATTAAGATACTATAAGCTAATAAGGAAACAAATAATGCATGACAGCCATTGATTGGTGATTACACTAATTTCAATGATTGACATAATCAAGGCAATCATTGGATCCACACATTAAGGGATCACATAATCAAGGCAATCATTGGATCCACACATTAAAGGATCTTGTCTCTAATATGGAGGATAACAATAATCAATTACAGAGAGTGAGAGAGATGATGTTGTATCAATGAAAAAATGATAAAGATTGAATGTTTGATTTATTTGTGAGAAAGTGAAAATTTTATGAATAATAGTTTTTTTTTTTGTGGAAATTATGATCGTCAACATGAATATTTATAGCAAATCTAATCTATTCGGGCAGACAGCTGACTACATGGAAAATTTTAGTCAAACTCTCAGTTTGGCCGTGTACATTTGAATTGCCATGAAAAAAGAAAAAAAATCCGAACCAATGACCATTTATACCCTTTTTGGTGATGCTTAACCAACTGAGCTACAATGCTAACTGTTAATATAATTGTATATTTACTACTTAATATTCATATAGTATACTGAATTTTGGGACCCTTAAAAATTTGGGGTCCTGAGCGGTTGCACCACTCGCACACCTCGTGGGCCGGCCCTAATACACATAATACTGCTAACAACAATTGGATGTGGTTTTACTAAAAAATAAAACCATGCAAATTGCAATTAGTATCATAATCTGCACATGTGATCGCACATAGACAAATTTGTATGTGTGTGTTTTCTGTATATATATATATATACCATGTAAACAGGAACAAAAGAGATCAACCATCTAGATAACGAAAAATTTGCCGTACTGCCATCTTTTTTGAAAATAATTAGCCACTTACCCTACTTCCCAAAACAATTAGCGATATGTCCTTGTTTAGGACACGTCAGCAACAAACGTTATTGAGAAAAATGGCATACGTTATTTCGATGCCGTTCTTTCCAATAACGGCATCTCCTTTAAAAAAAGTGTCGTGCCGTTATTGGGAATAACGGCATAGGTTATTTTTGTCTAAAGATCGAACAGTCTCATTTGTAAGTTGAGAAAGAATTGCAAAATGAAAACAACTGATGCCGATGCCGTTCTCTCAGAGAACGACATCAATTATACTGATGTCGTTATTGTGAATAACGGCATCAGTTATATTCGTTTTGAACAGTTACCTATAATCAAAAACCCATCTCCTTCCCCCTTTTGCCTTACGATTCTTTCGCTCTTCACTCCGACTCCGAAAACCCTCAACCCCCCCAAAAAAAAAATTCCTAAAATCCCAAACAAGGGCATAGATTTGTACTTAGACTCTACTCTTCAATCTCTCATTGAGAATTCCAAATCAATCGGAATCCCAATTTGTTGTAAGTTTTCAAAAACCCTAATTTTTTTTTTGCAATGTTGATTTTGATATGTGAGAGATGTGTGCATTGGTAGTATAGTACAAGTGATGTAGATTTGTATTATTTAAGTAGTAATTTTGGAAAAGTAGTTATGGTTTGTTGGTGATCTAGGGTATGGGAAATGTGGATTGTTGGTGATCTAGGGTATGTTCAAGTTGTGAGGAATAACGAGTTTGTGATGAATTATACTTAGTTTATTTTCAAAATTCTCTTTCGAAAATTGTGGTTGATTAGTGTTTGTTATTGTTGACAGGCAAATGGATCATACACAACTATCTTTTTCCTATGATGTTGGTGCTTCATCTAGTTCTTCGTATGGACCACGGGGACATTCGGGTCCAATAGATTCTACCATTCTATATCTGCAAGAAGATCATAGATCACAGGCAGTTTGGAAAGGAGATGTAGAGAAGATGAGTTTCCGAATGCACACCGTCATGCCGGCGCACCCCCGTATTCAGAATTACTTGTTAAGCAGCGGATTCTACGTGATGTCAAAGCTAGCAAAAATCAAGTGTGACCATGCCCTACTTACCGCTCTTGTGGAGCGATGGAGGCCGGAGACACACACGCTTCACTTACCGGTTGGAGAGATGATGGTCACCCTACAAGATGTAACCGTGATTGCGGGTCTTCCAATCGATGGGGTGGCCGTCACCGGCAACTTGATGTTCAATAAGGTAGCATTGGGACGAGATTATCTTGGGCTGGAGGTGCCTGAAGAGGATAAGGGAATATTCATTAGGGAATCAATTAGACGTTCTTGGCTTGATAGGGAGTTCACTAATCGAATGCCAGACGTACCGACGGATATCCAACTCCAGAATTATACCCGCGCTTATCTGTTGTCGATGATTAGAGGGATTCTATTCCCTAACTCTTCAGGTGATGTAGTGCACCTCATGTACCTTCCACTCATTACTGACCTACAAACAGCCACCCGATATAGTTGGGGAAGTGCGGCTCTGGCCTTCCTCTACCGTGCTCTCTGTAACTGTTCGATGGGGTCAATCTAAATGACCGGGCCGATGTCTATATTGTAAATATGGTGTTGGGAACGAATACACCTCGGCCGACCCCGTGTCACGGTACTATCAGAAAGTTGGAGAGTACAACAGAAAAATTCGGTGCTGAGAGCTCCTCTTGGTGCCTACTGGGCGGGGAAGCGTACATGGAGGGATAACCCACGTGGTGTCCTCACCTATTATAGGGACGAACTCGATCAGTTGAGGAAAGAGTTTGTCAATTGGACCCCGTACACAGATGATCGGCTACATCTACCACCCATTTGCACTACCAATAATCAGTTGTGGTTGACATTAGCTCCACTTGTAAACTTCTCGTTGTGGAGTTTTATTACCCCGGTCGCGTTCTCCACCAATTCAATGCACAACAGCCCGTCCCCGTAAACTCATTGTTCGACCGTAGACTTCACAACATTACGGGTCAAGGTCGTTTACCAAATATGGATTAGGCCGATCACCACCGTGCTCATGTAGGATGTTGGAATGAGAGGAGGTACGAGTTGGTCGTAGAGGGTATTGTGCCGTACGATGGATCAATGCAAACCGCATATATGGCATGGTACCGTCGCATCACAAGGTTGTATGTTGCGCCGAAAATGGATCTTCCCGCGGGTATCCAACAACCGATACCCGCACACCAAGTTGAACCACCACCCGCACATTCATCATCGCAACCCATATATCAACCGAAAGCTTCCTCATACCGTCTAATGGTAAATTATTTTTTTTGGTCATTTACATTTATTTCAATGGATTTTACGTATGCTTGTTTAATGGTAAAGTTTGGTTTACTAGTAATAATTTATATTTCTAATATAGATCGACAACACATGGGACATGGCGAGAAAATGTGCGAGTGTCTTGGAGAGCAACGCCAATAAGGCATGCAAAGAATTGGCACGAGATCTCCTGTGCACTTGTCGTACTTCTCTTGAAGAGGTTGGAGATGGTTCACGTTTCAATGACCTTATGCGTTCGACCGAAGTATCAACTCAACAGGTTCGACCTAGCGTTAGCTAAGCTCTACCTCCACCACAACAAGCAGTGGAAGCAGGAGATCCCCTCGCACCTCAAACTCAACCACAAACTCCGTCACATAATCCAAGAAGGGGTAAGACAGTTTGCTTCCCTCCTATTCAAAGTGAATTGGCAAATCCGGAGATTAAAGTAGGAGGAGGTGATGAAGAAGAAGGAGTTGGTCCAAGTGCACCCGCAACGCAAGAGACCCGGGAACGTAGGAGGAAAGTCCCGGTTCGAAAGAGCAGACCACCCCAACAGTATACGCCGAGTTAAATTTTATAATTTGCGAATTTTATGTTTAGCTTATCAAGCTTTTGATGATGGGTTTATGTAATATTAGACTTTCTTGTTTTTTAGTAATTATAGACTTTATGTTGTTATTGTTATGTATTTGAAGAAGTGTTTATTATATTGCAAATGATGAAGTATTTATTATGTTCATGTATTTGATGTAGTGAATTGATTTTTTGATATTTAATGTGCAATTATATTATATGGAAAATCTTCGTTTTTGAGTTGAGGAGTTCATGAGATTGAAAATTTTATGAGGCATTGATGATTGTTTGTGCAATTACCTAAGTATGTGCATGTTTTGAAAGATTTCAGTTGTGCATGTTTTGAAAATTTCACAACAATGTATGTGGTCTGTGCATGTTTTGATGTGAAAAACATGACCAAAAGATGCTGTTATTGCAAATAACGGCATCTTAATCCTGTAACGTTATTGCGAATAACGGCATCAGCATAGAGGAAAAATTAGCAAAGTTGGAGATGGCTGCCAATGTTTCTGTCTTCACAGTCGTTATCCAAGATAACGGCATCCTAAACTGATGCCGTTATCTTGAACAACGGCACCAGTTAAGTGTCAAAAATTCAAAATTTGAGATTTCTGCCATTCTTTCTGTCTTCACAGTCGTTCTTGCGAATAACGGCATAGAAAGAAAATGTTGTTGTTCTCAAGAACGGCATCAGTTGTTTAAACAGTTGTGCATATTTTCTGTGCATGTTTTTGTGATGATATATTATTTACAACAAATTTATCCATATCCACCAAACATTCATACCACAAATCTCATTCCAAACAATTTAAACTTAAATTGCTCAACATAAAAATGCAACTTAATAAATTCATACAAACACTAACAAAAGAGAAGACATCACTAAAATACATTTCACATGGAAAATATTCAAGTGCGGGTAGATTGTGAAGTCCCAACACTTTGTACATTCTTACAACTCCGTCTATTGTGTCAACTCACTCCACATTTTGAACATACTTTTCCACTACTCCCACCTTCTCAAGCATCCATGTCATTGCGGATGCGAGTACTCCTCGGCCTCCCCTTCACCCGACGAAGACTTGAATCGGCTATAAGTACCGGTGCGCTTTGGGTAGGCCAATAAGATTCGTCTGGTATAGGATTGAAATTTGGTGTCCATATTTTTGCTAACGAATCAGTTGAGTAAAAGACATCAATGTATGGTTGATAATCAAGCGCACGTGAAGCACATGCCGCTAACACATGAGAGCATGAAATTTGAAATAGTTGGAATTTGCCACACGTACAAGTTCGGCCCTCGAGGTCCACCGTGTGCCAATGTCCACCTTTTTTATATCCACCGTCCATTCTAATGCCCGTTTTCACCCCAAAAACACCATCTCGATTATTAAACATTATTGCCTCGTGTAAATTGGATTTTTCACGGTGGACATCAATAAGGTCCTGAATCCGGGGTGCCCATAATTTACCTTTACTGATAAGTGTCTGCGCGGCCTCACGACGATCGGTGAAGTACATGTTTAGACGGAAAAATATCTGTTCTACAATTGCGGTGACAGGTAAGCTACGAACACCTTTTAGAACCGAGTTGAACACTTCGGACAGATTTGTTGTCATTATACCATATCTACGCCCACCATCGGCGGTAAGTGCCCACTTCTCGATCGCTTTTTCCTTCAACCAGTTAGCCCCATCAGCATTGCTCGCTTCAAGTTGTCTCATCTTTTTCTCGTACTTTTTCCACTGATTTTGACACGCAATTACCTTCAACTTATTCATAAAAAATTTGCAACCAAATTTTTTATGGAAATTGCTAGCAAAATGCCGCATACAGTACCGATGATAGGCAAATAGTTCCCTCCACGTACCGAACTCATTTTCCATTGCTGATAAAATACCGGCATGTCAATCAGAAATGACACACAGACCTTCACGATCTGTGACAAAGCACCGAATACAGTTCATGAACCATGTCCACGTTTCTATGCTTTCACCGTCAACTAGTGCAAACGCAAACGGAAACAACCTCTCATTTGCATCTGGTGAAACCGCAATCAACAAACAGCCTTTATATTTCCCATACAAGTGAGTACCGTCTACACTTATAACTGGTCTACATGACTTTAATCTTTCAATGGAAGGACCGAATGCCCAAAAAACACCCTTAAATATTTCTATGCCCGGACCGATCGCAATCTTCGCCCAATGTACAGCCGTACCCGGATTTGAAGCTTGAATTGCATTGAGTAGATATAGTAATTTAGTGTACGCTTTTTCAAAAGAACCATATAGTTTCTCAATTGCTTTATGTTTTGCCTTCCAAGCTTTCCGATATGATATTGTGTAATGGAACCTATCCTTCACTAATCCAATTATGGCTCTTGGTATTATTGAGAGGTGTTCCTTCACAATATCCAATATGACCATCGATACGACCGTCGAGTCAATTTGCTATGATCTTGAGTTAATGTAGGATTCACACATGTGTGTATACCTTCAAGCTTTTTTACCACGAAATAATTACGGCCTTTGGGAACAATTGCACGCAACCGCCATGGACAACCAACTACATTTTGAAGTGATGAATTTTCTGCAATCTCCTCGGCTGAATGGTCGATGGGCACATATTTACATTTCACATGGTATAGACCACGATTTGATTTTACCTTCACGAATTCTCTGTGGTTCTTCACGGCGTACATCTTCACTTGATGTTGTAGAGCATCTTTGGTTGGAAATCTTTGACCTATGAAGAGTTCATCCAAGTTGGAAGAACCAATGGAAGACTGTCCATATTCATGTATGGTGGAATGAGACATCCATTCATTAGATTGAGATCCACGCATCGCTGCACTTGTGTCCTGACTTGGTAACACGCGGGCATTGTTAACCGGCACATCAACATTGACATCAACAACTGGAGCTTCAACGGCAATCTCCTCATCATCATCCTCGAGACCGCGTTCCTCATCTTCTTCCTCTTCGATCAAGTCGTTATTTACAACGGCATTGTCAAAGTCTTCCATAGCAATGCCAGCTACCAAAATATTTTGTGGCAATAGGGTAGGATGTACCTGCTCGTATTCGGAGGAAACAAGTTCCATTGGAGTTGTGCTAGTATCTTCGTCTGTATTTGAAATCCTAGCATGTGACTCTGCAAATAGTTTCAAAGTACTTGTGGGCCTTGGACTTTTGATAACAACTCGTGTAGTATTTGGAAGCCTCGTTTGATCGATATATAACTCAACTATATTCCAACCACAACTTGGATGAAGTGTCCTAAGCAACATAGACCTCAGAGAATTGTCACTGTCTATGGGTACCAACATGAAATACTGCCCATCCCCTTTATCAGCAGAATAACGGGCTCTGAGTTTCAGACTCATTTTACTTCTATCTCAATTGGTGACTTCATATATCTTATCTATTAATTCTGCATATGTAAAGTTGGGGGTAGCCCAAATAATTACCGGTTCAACATCACTATAAGAATATCCACTCTTCGGATCCTTAATTACTTCACCCCCATAATATAACCAAATAGAAATATCAAATTCCATACCTATACATAAAAATTCAAACATATTCAAGTCATTCACTACTCACAATAAGTATAACATTGGAATACATATCAAACATAAGGTTAAGATGATAATACCTTCAAATTAAACCAAAAAACCACTAGCAAGAAATTCGTTGTGGATGAAGATTGCAAATGAGAGTGGGAGTAAGGAGGTAGGATGTATGGAATTTTAGAGGACTCTAATGGTTGGAATTTTTTGATTTTGGGATCTAGGGTTTGTGGGTAACAGGAGCGATGAGAGAGAGAGAAGATTACGAATCACAAGGGATAGGAGAGAGGAGAAGGGGGTTTTTGATTATAGGTAACTGTGCAAAACGAATATAACCGATGCCGTTATTCACAATAACGGCATCAGTATAATCGATGTCGTTCTCTGAGAGAACGACATCAGTTGTTTTAATTTTGCAATTCTTTCTCAACTCACAAATGAGACTGTTCGATCTTTAGACAAAAATAACCTATGCTGTTATTCCCAATAACGGCACGATACTTTTTTTTAAAAGAGATGCCGTTATTGGGAAGAACGGCATCGAAATAACGTATGCCGTTTTTTCCAATAACGTTTGTTGCTGATGTGTTCTAAACAAAGGCATATCGCTAATTGTTTTGACAAGTAGGATAAGTATTATTTTTAAAAAGGGGACAGTAAGACAAATTTTTCAGAATTGAGGGAAGTGGGAATTTACATGGAGCTTCCCAAAAAAGTAAATAGACAAAAAATGATAACAGAGAGACTTTCCAACGTTTTAGCATATTTTAGTAGATGTAGCAAAATGACAAGTTCTTTGTACTCCTATATGGATAAGTATTGAATCCCGCACGAGGTGGTTGGCTTCCCCCGGTAGGCAGGTGACTACGCCAGAGTGCTGGTAGGGAAACCATTCTCCACAAATGTACGAGTATATTATTATCTATTATACCCAAATGATATATATTATTTCCACGATTCACATCTTTCCTTGATATGTTTCAAAATAATTGTGGTTAATTTTCACAGTGAACAGCTAATAGTTGGTAGTTGGTTAAGCTACCATGCCTTACTTCGTGTCAAGATACATGTATTCATTCACAGAATGCAGGTTGTCTTCTCTCTTACTAAACCAATTGATATATTTGTTAGAGATTATGAGAGTAATCATAAGAGAAATTAGGGTTAGGGTTTAATATCCTTATTTGCTTGAGATATTATATCCTGATTATCATAATTGGAATATCACAAGGGCACTATCTCTACACCAATATATATGGGATGAAATTGGGTTTAGGGTACTGGGCTTGAAGATCCAGTCAATCCGGTCTAATAATTAACGGATAACACGTGCATAGCACGTATTGCACCATAAAACATTATACACAATAATATTCTATTATATTGAGAATATACCTATATATCCAACAATATTCTTATGATGGATTCTATAAGATGGATTAGCATCGATGAACCCCCCCCCCGGGGAAAAGGTTACAGACAACATTTAAGATGAGTTCCCTTACACACACACCCCAAAAATAAATAAATAAATAAATAAAAATTTAAAATTTAAAAAAAAAAAAAAAACATTTTCACTGGTTGCTCACCTGAGGCTACACTCCGGTCCAGTTGGACTTCTTCCGTTTCTCTTCAGTAACATTTTTCTAGTTGTCTTCGTTGCTGAGCCTTGACCTTTGTTGTTGTCGCTTATGTCTATGTTGTTTTGTTTCGCTTTCTGATTTGGGTCTTGCTGCGCTTCTTATGGTCAGTCGTTGCCACTGCTTATGGCTGTGATGATCTTGTGGTTGGGTTGATGCGAGAAAATTTTGCCGAACTGCCCTCTTTTTTGAAATTAATTAGCGCTCTGCCCCACTGTCCAAAACATTTAGCGAGATGCCCTTGTCTGTGACACGTCAGCAACAAACGTTATTGGGAAAAACGGTATAGGTTATTTCCATGCCGTTCTTCCCAATAACGGCATCTGTTTGAAAAAAAAATTGCATGCCGTTATTGGGAATAACGGCATAGGTTGTTTTGTTTTTCGAGAGCTTGTAGTCTCCACTTAGAGAAAAAATTGCAAGTATGAAAAACCTTATAACAGATGCCGTTATTTCAAATAACGGCATTCTCAATACTGATGCCGTTATTCGGAATAACGACATCAGTTATAAATTTTTTTAATAAAAAAGTAACTTATTATTCATCTTCTCTGATCAATAAGTAAAAAAAAAAAAAAAAAACTTTATAACTGATGCCGTTATTCCGAATAACGGCATCAGTTATAATTTTTTTTTTGTTTTTTTTTACTTTTTATTAATTATTTCTGTTTCCAAACAACGGCAAGAGTGCATATTGATATATAACTGATGCCGTTATCTCCAATAACGGCATCAGTCATTCGAATGTCGTTATTCAGGATAACGGCATTGTTTATAAGTTTTTTTCACACTTAGAACTTTTTAAACTTAGAAGAATCACACTTGTAAGACAAATATACTGATGCCGTTATTCCCAATAACGGCATGCAAATTTTTTTTCAAACAGATGCCGTTATTGGGAAGAACGGCATGGAAATAACCTATGCCGTTTTTTCCAATAACGTTTCTTGCTGACGTGTCATAGATAAGGGCATCTCGCTAAATGTTTTGGAAAGTAGGGCAGACCGCTAAATAATTTCAAAAAGTGGGGCAGTGCGGCAAAATCTTCGTTGATGCGACAGGGACAGCATTTGTTGCTTCTCATCAGAGCTTTAAATTGCAGATGCTTCCATTTCTTACCGTGACTCTCTGACTGCTGCCTTCACCTTGAATGCTTCTATCTGCCAGTATTGTCGCTGGCTATTGTAATTTAGGCAAAGCTTTCATTGCTTCTTTTATTGTTTTGTGTTGTTCTTTCTACTACAACTCTTCCGACAATTTTACATGTTGTAAAATTGAATGTTGTTCGTTCATTTTCACTTTTATTAATAAATTTGGGGTGGAGTCTTAAAACTCTATCCTCGTCATCAAAAAAAAAAAAAAAAAAAAACATTAACTTGTATGATAAAAAAAAAAAAAAAAAAAAAAAAAAAAACATTAACTTGTATGATTGCCTATCCAATCAGAGGCCATACGAAGCCTACTACAGTACTACATACTTACCAAAACGAAAAGATCCATTCCAGAACAAGACCAGCACATAATTCAGCTCCAGTAAGAGAGTCATCCTTTCTCCTATTTCGAATCAACTATCCATAAAGTACGTAAGTAACACAAACAATAACAAACCAAAGTACAGTATATGCATTATTGCAATCAAAAAGATATGTGCAGTTCAATTCATTATAGACAAATAGTTACTGTCCAATTAAAAAATAACACACAAACCTATGCTAATCAAGACCCTTAGATCATAAAATTGATGGAACAACAATGATTCTCAGGACTACGGATTGGTGTGTGTATCGATCATAAAGGCTAAACAGATTTAATACGTGATCTAACCCTTTATAACGGAATCTAGGGTTCACGAATTATACCTGCGATGAGAAAAAGACGATGGTTTCTAGCAATCTCGAGCTGTCAGCGACCCCAAGATCTTCTGCACGTATTCCTTCCTCGGGTTGGACGTCGTGTGGGCGACGATCTCCCAACCTTTCTTCTCCTTGGCTGACCTCTCTTTCTCTCCTTACGTGAATCACGAATTTAGAGAAAAATCTTATATCTCAGATGATCAATGACGGCCAGAAAATAGAGGATATATATAAGGCTACGACAGGGACCATGAGGAGAAATTAGGGTTAGGTCTCCTAACGAATCTGGGTATCCCGTGTTCAGCCCGAACACACAATCCAGGCCCATTAACAATAGCTCGGTCCACTAAAGAGCTATTGTTGCACTACCTTCCTAATCCCAAATTATATTTATGGGCTCCTTTTATTATATGCTCGTTCAGCTCCCCATGTTAAGATATCGAATGTCCGTCGATCAAATTAAGTTACTGACAACTATATTGATCAACATCTTTTATCCTTAAGTAGTACCACTCAACTTTATTTGTCATGTCGGATGTAATCCACCTGCAGGATTTACATGACAAATTCTTATGAGCTCCTTAAGGGGACATCATCAACCCGACGTATCGGGACATGGATTTCTTTTACAATCAACAGCCCATCATACATACAATGCTATTACCTAATTCTTAGAAGTTGTTGATCCATAATGAATCTCACTCTTTTATGAGTCAAAGTAATGCACACTGCATATACATGTCTGTTATTATATCTGGATTAAGAGCATAAGCATCCATAATAACAGAGGTGTTTGTTCTCTTTTGTAGTCAGTACAAAGAGAACAACCTCAAGTGGTCCTGTTCAATACACACAAAGTGTACTAGTGTAAACCTATAGTCAAGATAGACTAATACCAGATTACACTATAACCTTTCCAATGGATTGTCCAAGTCCGTCTAGGTTGTGAACTATTTATATATTCCATATGGAACTGATAATATGATCTTCTGTATGTCACCTCACACCATATTATCAACCTTAAAGAATATCAGACACTTGCATTAATATTATAATAAACACAATATGCAAACATTTGCCCATACGATTCTCATTCAACAAAAATAAGGAAATAAAGTTAATACAAAAGTGATGCTTTCAGTATATAACCCTAACAATCTCCCACTTATACTCAAAGCATTGCTTTTCAGTATACTGTTACAAATCTCCCACTTATACTCAAAGCCATGCTGCTACGCATCTGACTCCCATTTACTCAACATGACTATCAAAAGTCTTAGCTGGTAAGCTCTTAGTGAAGGGATCAGCTAGGTTTTCTGCTGATGCTATCTTGATCACAGCATCTTTTCCTTTCTTTACGAAATCTCGTATCAGGTGGTACTTACGCTCAATGTGTTTACCTGTCTTATGGGCTCGTGGTTCCTTCGAATTTGCAACTGCACCACTATTATCACAATAAAGTGTAATAGCCTTAGGCAAATTAGGTACCACATCCAAGTCCAATAGGAAGTTTCTGAGCCAGACTGCTTCTTTGGTTGCCTCAGCGGCTGCCACATACTCGGCTTCCATGGTAGAATCAGCAATACATTTTTGCTTGATACTCCTCCATATAGTGGCTCCACCTCCCAAAGTAAATACATAACCTGAGGTTGATTTCCTGGAATCCCTATCTGACTGAAAATCTGAGTCTGTATACCCCAAGGCAACTAAACTATCTGCCTGGTAAACTAGCATGTAATCTTTAGTCCTTTTCAGGTACTTCAAAATATGCTTTACGGCAGTCCAGTGCTCTTGTCCCGGGTTAGACTGATATCTGCTAACCATGCCAACGGCAAAGCAGATTTCTGGTCTCGTACATAGCATTGCTACATTAAGCTTCCTACTGCTGAAGCATAAGGAACTGCTTTCATGTTCTCTATCTCTTTAGGTGTCCTCGGACACTGCTTCTTTGATAGGGCAATTCCATGTCTAAAAGGTAAGAAACCTTTCTTAGAATTTTGCATGCTAAAACGAGTTAGTATAGTATCGATATAGGAAGCTTGGGACAAGCCCAACATCCTTTTCTTGCGATCTCGTAGAACTTTGATCCCAAGGATGTGACCTACTTCTCCCAAGTCCTTCATATCAAACTGTTTGGATAACCATACCCTTACGTTAGATAACACCTTCACATTGTTTCCAATGAGCAAGATGCCATCCACGTAAAGTACTAGGAATATCACTACGTTTCCGTCACACTTTTTGTATACACACGATTCATCTTGACATTGATCAAATCCATAGGATTTTATCACCTGATCAAAACATATGTTCCAAGATCTGGAAGCTTGCTTAAGTCCATAAATGGACTTCTTGAGCTTACAAATAAGATGCTCTTGGCCCTTTTCAATGAACCCGTCTGGTTGCTTCATATAGATGTCTTCCTCAAGACTTCCATTAAGGAAAGCTGTCTTGACATCCATTTGCCAAATCTCATAATCAAGATGAGCTGCAATAGATAAAAGAATCCTGATAGACTTAAGCATGGCTACTGGCAAAAAAGTTTCCTCATAATCGATACCCTCTCTTTGAGTAAAACCTTTTGCAACAAGCCGAGCTTTAAAGGTTTCAACCTTACCGTCTGATCCTCTCTTTCTCTTATAGACCCACTTGCATCCAATGGCTTTTACACCAATAAGTGGTTCTACAAGCTCCCAGACTTGATTAGAATCCATAGATTCTATTTCAGATATCATTGCTTTTTGCCAAGACCATGCATCTTTATCTTGGAGTGCTTCATTGTAGGTACAGGGATCATAATCTTGTTCCTCAGGGACAAAGTCTGACGACTCTCCCAAGAACATATATCTATCAGGTTGTATCACAACCCTCCCACTACGACGAGGCACTATCGGTTGTGGTGTAACATTTGTGACACGTTGTGCAGTTACTGGTAGTACATCCTGTTGTACTGTTGGTACTGAAGTATTTGGTGTCTCACCTCTCAGTTCTTCTAGAACAGCTCTACTTATGGGTTTATGGTTCATCACATAGTCTTCCTCTAAGAATCGAGCATTGGTGCTAACAATGACCTTCTGATCCTTAGGACTATAAAATAAACCTCCTTTCGTTCCTCTTGGATAGCCTACAAACAAGCGTACTTCTGTACGAGATTCCAACTTATCGGCTTTCCCATTCAGCACGTGTGCTGGACTACCCCAAATCCGAACATGTTTCAGACTAGGCTTACGCCCAGTCCACAGTTCTGTGGGAGTAATTGGTACTGACTTAGAAGGAACCAAGTTCAAAATATAAGCTGCAGTTTCTAAGGCATATCCCTAAAACGAATCTGGTAAATCTGAATAACTCATCATTGATCTAACCATCTCCATAAGAGTCCTATTCCTTCTTTCTGCTACACCATTCTGTTGGGGTGTTCCAGGTGCTGATAATTGGGATGTAATCCCAGCCTCTAACAAATAGTCCCTAAACTCCCCAAAGAGATACTCGCCACCACGATCTGATCGTAATGACTTGATACATTTTCCATGACGTTTCTCCGTTTCTGCCTTGTACTCTTTGAATTTCTCAAACCACTCAGACTTACGGCGCATCAAATAAATATATCCATACCTTGAATAATCGTCAGTAAATGTGACAAAATATTCAAAGCCACCTCTAGCCTGGACAGTCATGGACCCACACAAATCAGAATGAACCAATTCCAATACATCTTTGGCCCTATACCCCTTTGTCTTGAAAGGCCTTTTGGTCATTTTACCTACCAAGCAGGATTCACAGACTGGTAGTGCCTCCACTTCCAATGAACTCAAAGGTCCATCTTTAGCCAGTCTTTGAATCCTTCTTAGGTTAACATGCCCCAATCGCAAGTGCCAAAGATATGTTTGGTTCATACAAGAAGGTTCTTTTCTCTTATTTATGTTAGAAGACATTATTCATTTCCATAAGTTGCATCGTGGACGAAATAGGATTAATGACATATAGATTATCAACCAATGCACCAGAACAGATAAAATGCTTATTTTTTCTAATAACAATATTGTCATTAAAATAAACTGAATATCCATCCTTAACTAGCATGGAAACGGAAATTAAATTCCTTCTAAATGAAGGTGCATAAAGACAATCTCTCAATGTCAAAGACTTATTTCTACCAAAAGATAAAATAACATCTCCTATTGCAACGGCCGCTACTCTTGTAGCGTCACCCATAAACAAGCATATCTCTCCATCACTGAGCCGTCTGGTTTTCTGGAACCCCTGCAATGTATTGCAGACATGATTAGTGGCTCCTGTATCTACACACCAGGTGCCGGTAGATAACACCGCTAAACATGTTTCAACAACTAGTAAATGAGATATACCTTCTTTGTTCTTTTGTTTGAGAAGTGGACAGTTAGTCTTCCAATGTCTTGACCTTTTGCACTTGAAGCACTTGCCTTTTGGTTTTTTCACAGCGCCTTGAGGTCCCATGCCCTTCTTTACTGAGTTTACTTGTTTCTGAACTTTCTTCTTCTTACCACCTTTCGGCTTAGAGGTAGAGTCCTTTTCAGTCACATAAACATGGGCATTCTGCTTGAAGAGAGCTTCAGCATCCTGTAGTTCTTTTGCAAGTTCTGCCAAAGTATACAACCTTTCGTTCATGTTGTAATTAAGGCAAAACGAGTCAAAACTTTTAGGCAGAGTCCCGAGAATGATATCGACCTGGGTTTTCCCATCGATTTCAGCACCAAGGATCTCCATCTCATTTATATGACCCATCATCTTGAGAACATGATCCCTTACTGGTGTCCCCTCAGCCATAGATGCTCTCATCAAACTCTTCATAGCAAATTGCCTAGCTGCTCTACTCTGATGTCCGAAGAGTTCCTTAAGGTTGTACATCATATCATAAGCTATGGGCATGGCCTGATGCTGATGCTGTAGTACATTTGACATAGATGCCAAAATGTAACACCGCGCCATCTCATCTGCCTTATTCCACTTCTTATAAGCCTCTTTGACCTCTTCATCAGAGTTAGCATCAGGCTTAGGTGGGCATACTTCATTGAGTACAAATTTGTACTCTTCAGCAGTTAAGACAATATCCAAGTTATGTTTCCAGTCAATATAATTAGGTCCAGTAAGTTTGTTTTCTTTAAGAATCACCATAAGTGGACTGAAAGAACCTATTTTTGAAATCCTGAGAATCACATAAAAAAAATTATGTAGGGCAAAACTTTTTGAATTAATTAAATATTGATTCCCTCAAAACAATAAAAAAAATTCACCAACACCTTAAACACCATGAATTTAGCATGCCACGATAGTGTGGACGTATACAAATTCAATATTTGTTCAAGTAGGTTTTTCCTATTAATTTTACTATCATGTCAACACAACTTTATGACAAATAAAATTAATTTGTTGGTCTTGCTCTGGTCCTACAAATAATAGCAGTGACTCCGATGGGGAGGATACCATTATTTGTATCTAAGTGTATACCATTGCTTAATACTAAGTCCATTATCTTGTATTGAGTTCCTTCAGATGGAGAAGTGAACACATACTAGGTAACTTTCTACAATTATCCCTAAGAAAGTTTGTACTGGTGATCCATAATTATACTCATCCGATATGGAGGAAAGCACTAAAGCCAACACGCAAGTATAATTATATCACCTACAAACCAGCAATAGAGATCGTGGGATTCATGTTAAATGAATTCCCTCTCCCACTTAGTTATTTAACAATGAGGGTTTTTCTACTAGTTAATTTATGTCCATGTTGTCCATTATTAATGTGATCCTAGTTTTTTTTTCAAAAAAAATCACAAAATAATAAACATGCATAATCAGAATAAGCAATAATGGCAATAAATTTAAAAATAAATATCCAACTATTATGGCCATCTTTCCTGATTTTTCCTCGACTGTGCGAATCCAGGTCGCGGGGTTCGGGGCAGCGCCTCGATTTTTTTTTTAATAGGTTTGATTGCCCGATTTCTTCATCGAAAACCATCTGTCGATCTCCGGACTGCCTAAAAACAGCATCTCCTCCGGCGTCAGAAACAGCCACCACCGCCATCACGATCGATCGGAAAAAAATAAAAATAAAATAAAATTAAAATTACATCAATCCTATGCCTCCCGAAGGAGTTCACACATAATCTAGATTGAAAAATTAAAATTATAAGCACGATCAACCCTCGTGATATTAATTACATCCACAAAACAACAACAACACAATAATTACATCCACAAAACAACAACAACACAAACAAAACATGCATTGGACCATAATAGTTGGATCTAAGATGCCTGCAAAACCGAGTTAGAACAGATCTACATCTACCGACTATCATACAACACAAGTTTTATTGGACAACATGGATGTAACAATCAATACGCAGATCCAATACCGGCTCTGATACCAATTGATGGAACAACGATGATTCCCAGGACTACGGATTGGTGTGCGTATCGATCATAAAGGCTAAACAGATTTAATACGTGATCTAACCCTTTATAACGGAATCTAGGGTTCACGAATTATACCTGCGATGAGAAGAAGACGATGGTTTCTAGCAATCTCGAGCTGTCAACGATCCCAAGATCTTCTGCACGTATTCCTTCCTCGGGTTGGACGTCGTGTGGGCGACGATCTCCCAACCTTTCTTCTCCTTAGCTGACCTCTCTTTCTCTCCTTACGTGAATCACGAATTTAGAGAAAAATCTTATTTCTCAGATGATCAATGACGGCCAGAGAATAGAGGATATATATAAGGCTACGGCAGGGACCATGAGGAGAAATTAGGGTTAGGTCTCCTAACGAATCTGGGTATCCCGTGTTCAGCCCGAACACACAATCCAGGCCCATTAACAATAGCTCGGTCCACTAAAGAGCTATTGTTGCACTACCTTCCTAATCCCAAATTATATTTATGGGCTCCTTTTATTATATGCTCGTTCAGCTCCCCATGTTAAGATATCGAATGTCCGTCGATCAAATTAAGTTACTGACAACTATATTGATCAACATCTTTTATCCTTAAGTAGTACCACTCAACTTTATTTGTCATGTCGGATGTAATCCACCTGCAGGGTTTACATGACAAATTCTTATGAGCTCCTTAAGGGGACATCATCAACCCGACGTATCGGGACATGGATTCCTTTTACAATCAACAGCCCATCATACATACAATGCTATTACCTAATTCTTAGAAGTTGTTGATCCATAATGAATCTCACTCTTTTATGAGTCAAAGTAATGCACACTGCATATACATGTCTGTTATTATATCTGGATTAAGAGCATAAGCATCCATAATAACAGAGGTGTTTGTTCTCTTTTGTAGTCAGTACAAAGAGAACAACTTCAAGTGGTCCTGTTCAATACACACAAAGTGTACTAGTATAAACCTATAGTCAAGATAGACTAATACCAGATTACACTATAACCTTTCCAATGGATTGTCCAAGTCCGTCTAGGTTGTGAACTATTTATATATTCCATATGGAACTGATAATATGATCTTCTGTGTGTCACCTCACACCATATTATCAACCTTAAAGAATATCAGACACTTGCATTAATATTATAATAAACACAATATGCAAACATTTGCCCATACGATTCTCATTCAACAAAAATAAGGAAATAAAGTTAATACAAAAGTGATGCTTTCAGTATATAACCCTAACAAAAATATGGGCACTCATCACGTCGTCTCAGCAAGGGGTACTCTTCTCTTCCTAAAAATGGGTACTTATCCTTAGGGGCGGTGTTAGAGTTTAAGTGTAAGATGATGGGAATTTTATATACACTTGAGAACATGCATAAAGCATTAATATCAATATAAAACACGTTTCTATGAATCTAGATCGTATTCATATTGCAAAAGTGTTTTAATATAAAATCCTATATCATGAAACTATAGATCCTTGCTAAATCAAAAGAAGAAGAATATTAAAACCGGAAGAACTAATTAACCTGAAGTCATTAATGGAGATTGCACAGAGAGTTTGGATCTTCCTATATAATACGCACTTCTATGAGATGTCGTCTCTCTATTCTTCTGTTGATGGGATTGCAGAAAAAATAAGAAGATGCGTACATATAGGGGACCATAACCCTAATTGATAATTATTGATTTTCAATTTTGTCCATCACAAAATAAGAAATTTACTTTACGGTCTCTACACGTATTATATCACACTTTAAATTATATGCTTTTAACCCATTACTTAATCTTGATTAGATCATTTTAATTTAGGTTAGACTTTAGAATAGCAATTATACATTTAGTCACATATGTGAGCCCACATTGATTATTTTTCAACAATCTCCCACTTGGGCCACATATGTTACTCCTTATAAATGTACATACTTTATGAGCTCAAAATTTTGCTATTATAACCAAAAGCATAGCCAAAGAATCTCGTCCATCAATCGTGTAAATATAGGATCAAAGAAATTTTCGTTACATTTATCGTAACTAAATTCATCAATGGTCACATATATCAACATGATCAAATGATATAGATCAAGTGTGAATGTGTAGCATGAAAATTTCATGCAATGTGATCTATACACTTGCTTATTTCCAACTGGTCCTCTTTAAAATTTAAGTGAGGTCAGAACTAAAACATGACTAATGAGTGAGATAACTGAATTCTTTATTTCTGATCAGAAAATAACCAAGTGTATAAATGTCTCACACAAATATAATACAAATAAAATACAAACTCCCACTAAATCATGATAACCATAAATAATACAACACCCATATAAGCAGTATGCTCATAAAAGACCTTGGGTGGTAATCCCTTTGTGAGCGGATCCGCTATCATGGAGTTTGTTCCAATGTGTTCTATGGACATCTGTCCACTTTGCACTCTTTCTTTCACAACTAGGAACTTTATGTCAATATGTTTCGACTTTGCCGAACTCCTGTTGTTATTGGAATACATCACCACTGACTTATTGTCACAAAATAACTTGAGTGATCTTTCTATATTCTCCAAAATGCGCAGCCCAGTAACAAAATTTCACAGCCATATTCCATGATTCGATGCCTCATAGCATGCTACATATTCTGCTGCCATAGTGGAAGAAGCTATAAGTGTCTATTTGACACTTTTCCAGGATATAGCTCATCCAGTTAACAGGTAAATGTAGCATGATGTAGACTTTTTGCTATCTTGGCACCCTAATGAAATCAGAATCAGAATACCTTACGACCTCCAAATGATCTGATTTCCTATATGTGAGCACGTAGTCTTTTGTTCTCTGAAGATACCTCATGACCCTCTTGGCTGCTATCCAATGGTCCATACCAGATTTTCTTAAATACCTGCCTAACATCCCAACAATGTACGCAATATTCGGACGCTTACATACTTGAGCATACATAAGACTCCCAATAGCTGATGTATAGGGGATCTTTTGTATTTCCTGAATTTCAAGGTTACTTTTAGGACATTGATTGAGACTAAATTTGTCTCCTTTAGCAACAGGGGCATCCCCTGGTCTACAATCTTGCATGCCAAACATTTTTAGTACTTTATCGATGTATCCCTTTTGTGATAACCCTAGAATACCTCGAGAACGATCTCGCTGTATCTGAATTCCTAATACAAAAGAGGCATTCCCAAGAGCCTTCATCTCAAAATGCTTGGACAGAAACCTTTTAGTTTCGTGCAATAAATCTATATCATTAGTGGCAAGCAATATGTCATCGACATATAGAACTAAGAATATATGCTTACTCCCACTGAACTTGAGATACACACAATCATCAACTATATTCATCTCAAAACCAAATGAGATAATTACTTGATGAAACTTGTGGTACCATTGACGAGAAGCTTGCTTAAGTCCATAGATGGATTTTGTCAATTTGCAAACCATATTCTTTGGATCTCTCGACACAAAGTTTTCTGGTTACACCATATAAATTGTCTCATCAATGTCACCATTGAGAAACGCCGTCTTGACATCCATCTGATGTAGCTCAAGATCAAGATGAGCAACAATTGCCATAATTGTCCTAAAAGAGTTTCGATGAAACTGGAGAGAAAGTCTCTGTAAAATCAATGCCTTCTTTCTAAGTATAGTCTTTAGCTACAAGTCGTGTCTTATACCTCTCCACATTACCATTTGCATCCCTCTTGGTCTTAAATATCCATTTACAACCAATTGGTTTTGCACATTCTGGTAATGGAACAAGTTCCCAAATTTTATTGTCTTGCATAGACTTATACTCCTCATTCATGGCATTAATCCACTTTTGAGAGTTACAACCTTTCATGGCTTGATGAAATGTGATTGGATCATCTTTCATCATTCCATTGTCATCCTCATGTTCTTGGAGAAATGCAATATAATCATCCGGAATAGCATTCCTCCTTTCTCTCGTGGATCTCCTTAATGACACTGGTTCTTGAGGTTGTTGAGTTTATTCTTCTGGAACAATTACCTCATTTTGAATGGGGGGGTTGTTCAACATTGTCTTGTTGAGGTTCCGCATTCACTTCTTGATCAATAATAGGTGTGGGAACCTGAATATTGTCAAAAGTGATAGTAGAAATTGGGTTTGTAATTGAATCCAATTCCTCCTCAAAAGCATTGTCCCTAACTTTATTTCTCTCCCCAAACTCAACTTCCTCAAAAAATGTTGCAGTTCCTGTCTCAAAAATATTCCTAAGTGTGGGATCATAAAACTTATAGCCCCTAGATCGTTCAGAATAACCAATAAAGTAGTTGCTCACTGTTTTGGAGTCCAATTTCTTTTCATATGGCCTGTAAGGCCTTGCCTCAGCTGGACATCCCCAAATGTGAAAGTGCTTTAAACTAGGCTTTCGACCTGTCCAAAGCTCATAAGGTATTTTTGCAGCTGCTTTAGTTAGTACTCTATTGAGAATGTAAGCTGCTGTCTTTAATGCTTTTTCCCAGAGGGACTCAAGTAAGGTGGAATGAGCAATCATACTCCTTACCATATCCTTAATAGTCCTATTTCGTCTTTCAGCAACACCATTCATGCTAGGTGATCCTGGCATGGTATACTGTGGTACAATACCGCATTTCTCTAGGAATTTAGTAAACGGTCCTGGACGTTGTTCACCTGAGCCATCATATCTGCCGTAGTACTCACCACCACGATCAGATCTGACAATTTAAATCCTTTTGTTGATTTGATTCTCAACTTCAGCTTTATAAGCTTTGAACACGTCCATAGACTGTGATTTTTCATGAATGAGATATAGGTACACATAACGTGAGTAATTATCTATGAATGATATAAAATATTGTTGACCATTCCAAGATCACGTAGGAAATGGCCCGCAAATATCTGTATGAATCAATTCTAAGACGCCTGAAGATCTATTGGCACCTAATCTCTTAGTTTTGGTCTGTTTTCCCTTTATGCAATCTACACAGATATCAAAGTCTGTGAAGTTCAGGGACTCCAAAATGCCATCAGACACAAGACGCTCAACTCTACCTTTTGAGATATGACCTAAGCGTTTATGCCATAATGACGCTGAATTTTCTTTATTTAATTTACGTTTAGTACCATGTGATTTTACATGCAATGTTTCATTATAGGATGTAATTGTTTCAAGCAAATAAAGGTTGTCATAAACATTCAAGTAACCAGTTCCAACAACATTCGAATTTAAAGACAAACTAAACTGATTGTTTCCAAATGAACAATAATAACCAGATTTGTCCAATAAGGAAACAGAAATTAAATTTTGTCTAAAAGACGGAATAACAAAAGTGTCTTTCAAATCCAAATAAAAACCAGTTCCTAATAACAACCTAAAATGCCCAACTGTTTCCACTTCTACCGATTTTCCATCGCCCACAAAGATGTTTCTTTCACCATCATTTGGCTTTCGGCAGCTCAGGCAACCATGCATAGAAACACTTATGTGAGTAGTAGCACCAAAATCTATCCACCAAGTGTTTCTAGGTACTGAAGATAAATTAACTTCAGAACAGACCAAAGTCATTTCAACCTTATTGTTTTTAGCAAAACGTTTCTCAATTTGATCTAGAAAATCTTTGGCCTTAGTAATCCCATCGAATTCTGTGCCCCTAAAGGCTTCTGGAATGCTGTGTTTCATAATCATTAGACTCATGCGATTTGAACGATCACACCTCTCAAAATCTCTTTATCATCAGGAGTGCTTTCCGTAGTGAGAGGTGGAGGTTGTTCTTCTCTTAATGCATGGTCTAATTCCATACAGCAAAGAGTTATCAGTAAGGTCTCTTTCCATTCCTTGAAATTTATCTCATTAAGTATGGGAATAGAATTAATGTTAGCAGTTATTGAGGTAGCAGATGATAAACTAGCTGAATATAGAACAAAAACAAACAAAATAAGCTCACATGAGAATCCATATAAAACAATAAATTCAAATAATGGTTAATCCCATCTCAAGATACCAGGTACAACGTTAATATCAAGTCTTTGGACAGTAACATTAACTTTAAGTGGTACTCTTAATCAAATATTGACAATAAATCCTGTCAAATAATAAGTCATTCTTTGGACTGACTTATTGTTCACATGGAATACTTTATAATTGTCACATATTTATTACCACAGATGTGTATGAAATTCGGCTAAATATCAACTTACCTTTGGGTCAGTTAATAAACGCATGAATTACAAACACACAATCATCTTGATATTTTAAATAAATTAATCTACACAAAATAGGTCACTTTGGCAACATTTTGTTTCAATTGATCTATTCAAAATATTTTTCTTTATTTGTAGATGGATAATGTCAAGATAATATCTATGAGAACAAAATCATAACTGAACCATATCTATCGACTGATTTGATAATATCAAAAGATATGATTAAACAGAATATTAACAGAAATTGATAACAGAAAATAAAATTAATTAATTCTGTATCTTGTAACTGACATCAGCCAGGAGAGAGAGAGATAGCGCACAACATTACAAAGAGAAACAGAGGCAGCAGCGCCCCCTTTAATCTCTCTTCCTTTGGCGGGGCCCACCACGTGCCACATCACCCATGTGGGGGTGACAACAGCAGCTAAACCAGGCACTCTGCCTTTCTCTGTGGGCCCCATCCAACAATTAATTCAAGCGTAACTACCCCATACAAATCTCTGGCAAACTCTATTAACCCATATAACTCCTTGTTTATACTGAACATCTTTATGGTAATTAATGTTGGTTAATAATGCATGTTAGGTTTGGAACTAGTAAACACATCATCAAGAAACCATATCTGAAGCCATTGATGCGTGGGCCTCCTCCAAGAACAATTACCCCCATACAGGGAAAAAACTATGAATTATCTTTATGTATGGTTAAAAAATATGTTATCAAGGTACAAAACCATAAGTCAGTGCTTACGGTTTTTTTTTTTTTTTCCTCCTCCTCTTCTTCTTCTTCCAGATCTGAAGCAATTGATCCAATTACTTCATCAATTAAAATCATTAATTGAATTTCTTAAACAGGAAGATCAAATAGAACCCTAAATTTCTTAAGTTTCTTTAAACAAGAAGCCCTAAAATTGTTTAAACAAGAAACCCTAAATTTCTTCAATTAATTCAGCAAAGATGGCTCTGATACCAATTGATGGAAATTTTATATACACTTGAGAACATGCATAAAACATTAATAACAATCTAAAACATGTTTCTATAATCTAGATCTTATTCATATTGCAAAAGTGCTTTAATATAAAATCCTATATCATGAAACTATAGATCTTTGCTAAATCAAAAGAAGAAGAACATTAAAAGCGGAAGCACTAACCTGAAGCCATTGATGGAGATTGCGCAGAGGGTTTGGATCTTCCTATATAATACGCACTTCTATGAGATGTCGTCTCTCTATTCTTCTGTTGATGGGATTGCAGAAGGAATAAGAAGATGCGTATATATAGGGGACCATAACTCTAATTGATAATTATTGATTTCCAATTTTGCCCATCATAAAATAAGAAATTTACTTTACGGTCTCTACACGTGTTATATCATACTTTAAATTATATGCTTTTAACCCATTACTTAATCTTGATTAGATCACTTTAATTTGGGTTAGACTAGAATAGCAATTATATATTTAGTCACATATGTGAGTCCACATAGATTATTTTCCAACATAAGATCCTTAAGCCTCACCATATATAACTTGGAGTTTCGGTGTACACTTTCACAACATTAAACTCTTCTGAATGACACTTTGGGGACATTTAACGCGCTGCTCAACCTGCCTACCCGAAAAAACATATATCGTTGTTGTTTCCTTGGTCCTTACACAAACTCTGTATACAAAATTCAACGTTATCGTCATCAAAATGACGTACCTCATCTGCCTCTTTGGTTTCCTATAAATTCCCGTTTTCCAATTGCCTCTTTGGTTCCCCAAAAAGGCCTCTCACTCTCACTCTTCATCTAATTCCAATCTTTTCTCTTCGTCTTTTTCTCATCTCTCAACCGCTTCTTTCTCTCTCTCCCGACTTCCTCTCCCTTCTCTCTCCCCGACGCTCGCCCTCTCTCTCTCTCAACCTGCAACCCCCCTCCACCATTGTCGTTGTCCCTGTCTTCTTCCTCGCCGTTGAGCCTCACCACCGAACCACCGAGTCCCCTTGTTGTCCTTGCCTCTATCGTCGCCTGCGCCTTCCTGCCCCATCAACACCCCCGCTGGCCTTGTGCACCACGGCTTCTCTTTGATTCAAAGAGAGATCGTGAAGCATCTCACAAAAATGTTAGGGTTTTGTTTTCTACTTGCTGTCTCTTACTCTATTTTTTTGAATTTTTTGTGGATTTGATGCGTTCCTCGAATCAGATTCCGTGTCGAATCGTGTTTCGCGATTTTGTTCGGTAGTTTGTAGTTGTGGATTTGGTTGATCTCTTGAATTAGATCGGAGATTGGTGATGGTTTAGATGTTCGTTTGTTGTTGTTGTTAGGTGATGGTTGGTAGTTAGATCTGGCATTTAGTTTGCATAATGGCAGGTTCTGGTTCGTGTTCTTTTGTGATTTGAGTAATTAAGTAGTTATGATCTGGTTGAAGATTTTTTTTAGATATATCAATTGGTTGATGAGCAATTTTTGATGTTTTATTCAAGTGTAGTTAGGAATCTGCAATTATTTACTTCGAAGTATTTTCGAAACAGGAGAATTTAGCAAAATAAAAATGATTTATCTGCAATTGTTTACAATAATATAATAAATAATTTTGCATCTCAAAAAGTCCGAGCGATAACATTTAAATAAAAATATATTAATTTTAACAAAATATTATTATAAGCTTTTAAAAGTCTTCATTTCGGAGTTCGCTTTAACCCTCAATAAGTGTGGGGCCGATCCTGACTGATCGCCCGCACAACCATTACATAATTTGTTCTACCATTATTAGAGCATCTGTAGTCGCTATTGCCAAATTTTGGCTATTTGGCTTATAGCAAATAGCAAAAACCGGTTTCGCCATAGTCGTTGTTAGCTAAAATTTGGCAGGACGGTAGATTATCTTCCGTCCGACGTTTTTTAAAAAAAATTGGTAAAAAAAAAACATTTTAGAAACCACGATAGTGGCATTTAAAAAAAAAAAAGAAGCAAAAAGTCAATTTAAAAAATCAAAAAAATTGACTTGAATGTTGGGACAGCAAATAATCCCTCGTCTGTCACCTTTTTTTTTTTTTTTTGCAATTTTTTTCCAACCGGACGGAAAATAATCTCTCGTCTGATGATTTTTTTTTGGGCATTTTCTGAGAAATGGACGGGACGGGATACCTTCTCCGGTCCGACCTTGTTAAAAAAAAATAAATTTTTTTTATCAAAGGATGGCGAATAATCCCTCGTCCGATACGTTTGAAAGAAGAAAAAATCTCTCCGCCGAAAAATAATATTTCGTCCGATCAAACGAACGAAAAATCATCTTTCGTTTGCTATATTTTGGCAATTGCCAAATCGTCTGCCAAATATAGCTGACTATAGCGACGAAAACCCATTTTTTGGATATTTGACCAACGACTGCAACACCATTTTTTCCATATTTTGAAAATTTTGGTAAAATGACCAACGACTACAATAGATGCTCTAGAAGAGTTTTTTTTCTTAAGTCAATAACAACAATTAGTCATTCCGAGAAATGAGAGAGTTAATCCGTTCTATCAAACACAGTTATGAAAGATTTCTCACAATGCTTTCATTCACAGAAGTACAACACATACTGTCAGTGACATAACCAGGTCTAGAAATGAACAAGCATGACACTAGCAAACTATCATAACAAGATAGACACGACAATAACACCAATTTTCAAAAAAACTTGTCTATAAATTTATGAGAATATGGAATGAAAATATTGTTAAACTAAAAAAAAAGTATGAGAAATGTTAAATAAGAGTGTGATACAGGCCAGGGAAATGATTTCCAAGCCAGAGAAGTAATCACAGTTGTGAAGAGCAACCAATTGCAAGTGTAGCGGAAGAGGAATGGAGCTGATAATTGAAGTATCTGATATTGGGTAGTATCAGTCACAAATGTAATAAATATAAGTAGCAGGGTTTATGTGTAAAAAGGTAACCGAATCGGTATCTGTGAATACTGATCGTTAGATGTAAGAGTGAACAAGTCCTGATTGTTGGATGAATGTGGGACCCACTTTGTAACTGTCTTAACGACATGTCAGTTTACGTGCCGAGCGCGTATTTTTCCTCTATAAAACTGATCGATCAAGAGTTTTAGTTGCAATCTTTCCTTCCCTCTTCTTAATTCTTGATTTCTTTTCTTCCCTATCACCTTCCTGACCTTGATTCTCATGTAAACCCATAGCAATGGCGAAGAGTAAGATGAAAGGTGCTTCAATGGTATCAGAGCCGATCGATTCTGCGGCGGGGATAGAAGTGGAGATTCCTCAAGATCCAATCGATGACAGTATTCTTGGCTTTGCGCCAGATCTGGAGTGGCAACAAAGTTATCAGTTCTTGAATGATAGAGTGGCTAGTATGGAGAATCAGATGAAAGAAGTGACATCGCAAGTTTCCCAAGTTCCCTTGATATTGGCGCAGCTGCAGCTATTAACGCAGAGAATTGGAGAAGGTCGATCTAATCAAGAAACATTGGAGGTAAATCCACTATCCAAACCCAATGGTAAGTAGAATCTTAACTTCGAATTTGATAGAAGAGATAATTTGTTGCACTCTTCTAGGAGTAAAGGAATTCTTGATGAAAGACATTCATTTGGGAATTTTTTTTTTCAAAACCTCCAAAATTAGATGTTTATCCCTTCTCTGGTACTGGGGATATACTCAATTGTATTTTCCAAATTGAGCACTACTTTGAAATGTATAGGATCCAAGGAGAGGAAAAAGTGAGAGTAGCATTTTTCTTTTTCAAAGATGATGCAGTACAATGGTGTCGTTGGTTTCTTAAGACCAATGAAGGAGTGGTAACTTGGAAGGAGTTTAAAGAAGGTATATGCAATCGGTTTGCACTGGGAATGTATGAAGATGCAACAAAGACATTGTGTAGGTTAGATCAAACTTCAACAGTCCTGGAGTATCAAATGAAGTTCGAGAAGCTTCAGTGCTTGGTTGAAGGTGTGAGTGAACCCTACCTGGTGCAATAGTTTGTGAGTGGGCTCAAGGAAGAATTGTAACATGATGTTGCTATGGCAGAACCACAGTCACTAGGAGAGGCTTTCAAAGTGGCACAGAGGTTTGAAAAAAAGTTCAATTCCCTTAAGCAATTTTACAAAACTCCGTACATATCCAATTTCAGAGGGTCTGCATATGGTTATCATCCATTGACTCAACAATCACAATCAAATGTCCAAACACAACCTACCAGCCAACAGGAAAAGTCTTCAAATAGTTCAAACCCAAGCAACTCAGATAGACCTACTCTAAAGAAACTTTCTCCTAATGAAGTATGGGATAGAAGAAGGAGAGGTCTGTGCTTCCACTGCGATGAGAGTTATTTACCTGGGCATTTGTGAAAAACAAAGACATACATGTGTATAGAGGGTGAATGAGATTTATTCTCTTTACAGGATGAGGAGAAATTAAATCAGCTGATAGTTGAGGATGAGGGAATAGAGCCACTCAAGAATGCAGATGATCTTCAGCTTCGTACTGCAGCTCTGGATTCATTTGTTAATACTGAATGTTTAATCCTCAATGCTTAACTCAGAGGTCTGGATATTCATATTCTAGTAGACAGTGGTGCTACTCACAATTACACTGACCCATTCATATTGCAAAGAACTTGATTGCCTCTTTCCATTAAACAAACTTTCAATGTAAGAGTTGTGGGGGGTAAGGAGGTTGAGGGCAGTGGGTTATGTGCTGATGTGAGAATACACTGTCAAGGCTATAATTTTGTTGATGATTTTTTGGTATGTCCTATTGGAGGACATGATGTAGTTCTTGGGGCCAAATGGATCAAACAAGTGACTAAGGTTACAATGAATTTAGTTGACAAGTAGTTGAAGTTCAATCACAGGGGAGTTAATTGGGTCTTACAAGGGTTGCAACCAAAGCCCAACCAAGCTATTGACAGATAAGGAAGTTAATAAAATTGCTCTTCAGACACACATGGGATTTGTTTTGTATCTCATGTCATCTTAAGAGGAGCATGACACTTCACAGGAAGTCATCCCTCTAGATCCAGACCTTCATCAATTACTAGAAAAAATTCAAGAGTTATTTGAAGAACCAAAGAAGCTACCACCAGCAAGAGTTTCTGATCATCAAATACCTTAAATACCTTTAGAAAAAGGCTCCAAACCTGTTTGCATCAGACCATATAGACACTCCTTTGAACAAAAGAATGCAATTAAACAAATTGTTGAAGATATGCTGAAGCAAGGTATTATTAGACCTAGTTGCAGCAGCTATATCTCACCTGTGGTATTAGTAAAGAAGCACGATGGCACATGGAGATTCTGCGTGGATTATAAGTCTTTAAACAGGCAGACCATCAAAGATAAGTATCCTATTCCAATCATTGATGATTTGTTATATGAGCTGCATGGATCAAACTTTTTTACAAAGTTGGATCTGAGATCTGGTTATCACCAGGTAAGGATGAATGAAAATGACATTTCAAAGACTGCATTTAGAACACATAGTGGCCACTATGAATTTTTAGTTATGCCTTTTGGGTTGAGCAATGCACCTTCAACCTTTCAATCCGTTATGAATGATATCTTTAGGCATTACTTAAGGAAATTCATTCTTGTGTTTTTTGATGATATTTTGATCTATAGTAAATCCTGGCAGGATCATTTGCATCATCTGAGGGAAGCTTTGAAGATACTAAAGGGTAACCAGTTGTTTGTGAAGCGATCTAAATGCACATTTGGTAAAGGGGAGGTAAAGTATTTGGGTCATGTTGTTTCTGACAAAGGGATAGCAATAGATGCAAAGAAAGTAGCTGTGGTAAAAGAATGGCCTATTCCAAAGTCTGTTAAAGCATTGAGGGGATTTCTTGGTCTCACTGGGTATTATAGAAAATTCATTAAGAATTATGGCTCAATTGCTGCACCATTAACAGAGCTAACAAAGAAAGAAGCATTTAATTGGAATGAAGAAGCTGCAGTTGCTTTTGATCAACTTAAAGAAGCACTCACTTCAGCTCCAGTGCTTCAGTTACCTGATTTTAATAAGACTTTTGTAGTAGAGTGTGATGCTTGTAAAGTGGGAATAGGAGCTGTGCTTTTACAAAAGAAACATCCCATTGCTTATATTAGCCAGGGGATCAAAGAAAAATGTTTGCATTGGTCAGCATATGAGAAGGAGATGCTCGCAATCTTGCTGGCTGTTAAGAAGTGGAAACAGTACTTATTTGGAAGGAAATTTGTCATTCGTACAGATCATGAACCACTCAAATACCTGTTAGATCAAAGATTGTCTACCGAAGCTCAACATTCTTGGTTGACAAAGCTCTATGGGTTTAACTTTAAGGTGGAGTATAAAAAGGGAACTGATAATATCCTAGCAGATAGATTATCTAGAAGAGAAATGGATTGCTATCTTATGCAATTGAGTTCTTTAATTTGCATCCGGGATGGTGGGAAGACATCTTGAAGATGAATGAAATTGATCCTTATTTCAAGGACTCAGCAGTTAAAGTTTTGAACTCAAGTAATAACAAGTTTTCTCTGATTAGGGGAGTATGGTATAAAAGCAACAAAGTGGTGATTAGCCCAACTTCATCACTTAGGAAGTTGATGATTTCGGAGCATCATGACACACCTATTGGGGGACATTCGGGATATGACAAAACACTGCAGAGACTTCGTAGATCTTTTTGGTGGAAAGGGATGAAGCTAGATGTTCAAAATTATGTGAAAGAATGTTCAACTTGTCAGACTAGCAAGTATATGTGTCAATCTCCTGCGGGGTTATTACAACCACTCCCTATACCCAACCAAATATGGGAACAAGCCAGTATGGACTTCATTGAAGGTCTTCCCATCAGTTGCAAGTTTTCAGTAATCTTAGTAGTGGTCGACAGATTGAGTAAATATGCCCATTTTATGCCAATCAAATACCCCTACACTGCAGCAACAATAATCCAAGTACTCACTGATAGCATTTTTAAACTATATGGGATGCCAATATCAATAGTTTATGATAGAGGAGCAGTGTTCACAAGCTTACTCATGAAAGAATCACTGCGATTGCAAGGTCCTAAGCTTCATTTCTCCACCGCTTATCACCCACAAACAGATGGTCAGACCGAAGTAGTGAATAGATGCTTGGAAACTTATTTGAGGTGTTTTTGCTATTATAAACCCAGTGATTGGAGTAAGTGTCTTTCTTGGACAGAGTATTGGTATAATACCTCTTACCATAGTGCTATTAAATGCACTCCATATGAAGTACTTTACGGCAGACCTCCTCCTACACTAATGTCATACATACCTCACATTGCAAAGAATCCCCATGTCGAAGAGACATTATTAGCTAGAGATGTTAACCTCTAGTTACTCAAAGACAACCTCAAAAGGGCACAAGACAGGATGAAGAAGCAAGCTGATGGCCATAGATTAGATAGAGAATTTTCAGTTGGAGATCTAGTGTATGTTAAGCTTCAATGGTACAGACAAGTTTTAGTTGCCACTAGAGCTGTGCGCAAATTATCTCCTCTCTATTATGGTCCATATGCAGTAGTAGAAAGAATTGGAGTTGTGGCTTACAAGTTAGACTTACCTACGGAGTCTAAAGTTCATCTTGTGTTCCACATTTACCAGCTCAAAAGACACTTGGGACCAGCTATGGCAGTGCAGCGCAACATTCCTCTATCAGTGTCTACAGCCTTGCTAGAACCAGAGGCTATACTAGATTGCAGATCAATGATCAGAGGGAGAAAGTTAGTGTCGGAAGTACTGATTCATGGCAGATGCAAGACAGCACCCATGCAACTTGGGAACTTGATTGGGAGCTAATTCACAAATTTCCTTCTTTCAACCTTGAGGCAAGGTCTCAAATTGGGGGGGGGGGAGTTGATACAGGCAAGGGAAATGATTTCCAAGCCAGAGAAGTAATCACAGTTGTGAAAAGCATCCAATTGCAAGTGTAGCGGAAGAGAAAGAGAGATGATAATTGAAGTATCTGATATTGGGTAGTATCAGTCACAAATGTAATAAATGTAAGTAGCAGGGTTTATGTGCAAAAAGGTAATCGAATCGGTATCTGTGAATACTGATCGTTGGATGTAAGAGTGATTAAGTCCTGGTTATTGGATGAATGTGGGACCACTTTGTAACTGCCTTAACGGCATGTCAGTTTTCGCACTGAGCGCGTATTTTCCCTCTATAAAAACAGATCGATCAGTTAGCTGATCGATCAAGAGTTTTAGTTGCAATCTTTCCTTCCCTCTTCTCAATTCTTGATTTCTTGTCTTCCCTATCACCTTCCTGACCTTGATTCTCATGTAAACCCAAAGCAATGGCAAAGAGTAAGATGAAAGGTGCATCAGAGTGCATGGAAAGTAAAGAAAATGGAAAATAATGAAAAAGAGTGTGTTGTTATAAATAAATTATTAAGTGTGAATTGTCTATTGAACTTCCCCCCACTCTTTCCACATTCTGCACCACCACATTGCATTCATTCATATTTATTCTTATGCAATAATTATGTAATTGTCTCTTTGTATTCTTTGTAAGCCCATAAACAGGTCATTGGGTGAATCATTTGTAAGACACATGAAAAACCTATGAATGAGAATAATCTTCTTTCCTCTTGTCTCTATTTTCATTGTTTATTGTTTCTATTCTTTTACAATACGTTATCAGCACGAGTCTCTACCTTTCGAGTCTCAAGTTCATCCGAAGAAAAAAAAATGTTTGGTCTTATATATGTAAGTACGTTAATCTCGAGTTCATCTTATTATTTTTTTTTATACTTTTGATCATTTCCTTAAGATCAATATAACTTAGTATGCTCTACACTCGCCATTTTTTATGGATCTTGTGTATCAGAAAAGTTATATTTTGATCTCGTCTTTTTATTTCTAATTATGCATATAATTTCATTATGTTCTTATTTTTCAAATCTCTTGATAATAACCGACAAGAATTACTTGTCATCAGTTTTGGATGTTGAAATTCATTTGAATACCGAAAATCTCAAAGAGACAGTTGATGGATTCAAAGAATCATCGAAATGAGATCATACGAAAGATATAACGAAAGCTATAATTTTCTTTTGTCACAATCTCCCTGAAGGAGTGAAAGATGATTGTATCAAAATCAATGATCCTGAAAATCTCTTGAAAAATAAATAAAATATTGAGAATTTGATATATCAAAATTAAAGATCCTGGAGATCTCTCGAAATGAAGAAAATATTGTTTGTATAATAACAATACAATGAGTATGAATTGATGACGATCCTGTAGATCTAAATATGTATAACTGTGGCTAACTATAAATGTATGGAAAAATGACGATTTCGTCTTATGTATTGGACATGCTCCATTCCTCGAAGTGAATGTGATGCTATATAATTGTTCTAGTGATTTTAGCCATGAGGGTACCCATCATCGTGGCCATAGATGTGGACTTGGATAATGAAAAGAAAATAAAATGTATAAACAATCCATCATTGGCGTATGATGCAAGACCATCGGTAGCGTACCTGTAGTACGGTATTGTATTTTGTTGATCTATATCAAGAATCATTAAAGAATAAAGGAAAGAATTAACTGATGGTCATAACCTCAATAATATGATACACTTAAAGGTGGTAGATTCTCTGTCCATTCTGAAGATGGAAGTGATAATCACCAGAAGTGATAAATATACTATCCTGAAGATAAAAAAATTCATGATCACCAGAAGTGATCAAAATGATTTATCATTTCAAGTTACTTTATTTATAAGTTTTGTTTTTGTTTTTCATGTCTGTTATGAGTTATGATTATATTCTGTTTATTTAAGTTTAATATTATCATATATGCTTGATATATTGCTTTGCAAGTTTGTTTATTTTCTTTTTTTTTTAATTTTTATATGTATAAATTCAAGATTCAAATTGGGATAAATGTCTTGAAGACATTATTACCACACACACTCTATAATACATATTCTCTCATTTGAGATATGATGAAGCACACACCAATATTATATAAATTTATATGGTTGTGTGAAATTAGAAATCTTGAAGAGTTAAATTTCATAAGCTCCTAAAGAGCTAATTCCATGATGCCTGAAGGCACAAAATTCAGAATTCAGAAATGCACCATTTTCTTTGAAGCCCCGATAAATTTGTTCAGAAATAAGACTACGAATGAACAAGGTATATGCGTTACCTTAAGTATGACAATCAAAAGGTGTGTGTTGCAAAGTTTACTCCACTTTGTGATCTGGATTGTATTATACAACTATAAGAATTGTTGAATCATATAATACAGTAAATATGAAGTTTACTGATACTGTAAACCAGAAGTTTACAGATATATTTAAGGTTTGGCATGATCGGTTAGGTCATCCCGGTTCAATGATGATGCAAAAAAAAAAAAAAAAAAAAAATCGAGAAATCATGTGGTCATTCATTGAAAAACCGGAAGATTTTTCAATCCAATGAATTTTCTTGTGTTGCTTGTTCCAAAGGAAAGTTAATTACAAGGCCCTCACCAGCCAAAATAAAGAACGAATCACTATCATTTTTAGAACAAATTCATGGTGATATATGTGTTCCGATTCATCCCCCGTGTGGACCGTTTCGGTATTTTATGGTTCTAATTGACGCATCAACTCGATGGTCACATGTGTGTTTATTATTATCTCGTAATTTGGCTTTTGCAAGATTACTTGCACAAATAATTCGATTGCGGGCACGTTTTTCTGATTATCCGATAAAGACAATTCGTCTTGATAATGCTCGTGAATTTACATCCCAATCTTTTATGAATTATTGTATGTCAATTGGGATAAAAGTGGAACATCCAGTAGCCTATGTTCACACTCAAAATGGTTTGGCAGAATTATTTATAAAACGGATCCAGTGGATTGCTAGACCAATGCTTATGAAATCAAATCTCCCCGTTTGGGCCTGGGGACATGCTGTTTTACATGCAGCACAACTTATACGCATCCGGCCAACCAGTTATAATGATAATTCTCCCTTACAATTGGTTCATGGTCAGGAACCAAATATTTTCCATTTACGAATTTTCGGATGTGCGGTATATGTCCCAATTAATCCACCACAACGCACAAAAATGGGACCTCAAAGGAGGACGAGAATATATGTTGGGTATGAATCTCCATCTATAATCAAGTATATTGAACCGGAGACTGGAGATTTGTTTACTGCAAGGTTTGCAGATTGTCACTTTGATGAATTACTATTCCCAACATTAGGGGGAGATAATAAAACAGTTGGAAAAAGAGATTTCATGGAATGAATTATCATTGAAAAGTTTAGATCCTCGAACAAAAGAAAGTGAATTAGAAGTTCAAAGGATAATTCATTTGCAAGGTATTGCAAATCAACTGCTAGACGCATTTACTGACCACAAAAGAATAACAAAATCTCATATTCCAGCTATAAATGCTCCTATCAAAATTGATGTCCCTGAAGGACAACCTATAATTGCTAGTGAGTCTAAGACACGCTTGAAGTGTGGTAGACCATTTGGTTCCAAAGATAAACATCCTCGAAAAAGAAAAGGAGCAAATAACCATGATTGTCAAATCGAGGATGTCTCTCCAGAAGAGACCATTGACATAGTTAATAATGAAGAGAATCAGATACCTGAAATTAATGAAAATGAAGAGATCTCGATTAACTATGTCATTACGGGAATAAGATGGGACCGGAATAATATAATTGTCGACAATATTTTTGTATATAATATAGCGTGCGATATCATAAATGAAAATGAGGATCATGAACGTACCTTTGTCGAAGAGTGTAGAAATAGAAATGATTGGCCAAAATGGAAAGAGGCAATTAAGTCTGAATTAGACTCATTTGAAAAACGATGAATTTTTGGACCTGTAGTTCGAACACCAAAAGAGATCAAACCAATAAGCTATAAATGGGTATTTGTACGAAAAAGAAATGAATGAAATGAGATTACTAGATATAAAGCACGGCTTGTCGCACAATATTTTACCCAGATACCTGGTGTTGATTATGAAGAGACATATTCTCCTGTGGTGGATACAATAATATTTCGATATTTGATATGTCTGGCAGTGCATGAAAGACTTGAAATGCGCCTCATGGATGTGGTCACAGTCTATTTGTATGGTTCGTTAGACCATGATATATATATATGAAAATCCCTGAAGGATTTAAAAGTGCCAGAAGCACATAATGATAATTTCCGGGAAAATTTACTCAGTTAAGTTAAACAAAGCTTTGTATGGATTAAAACAATCAGAACAAATGTGATATAACCATCTTAGGAGTTTTCGCTAAAGGGGACCATAATAATGGTCATATAAGCTCACATATATTTATTAAATATTCAAGGTCAAAGTCTGTTAGAACTCCTGAAGAGTTATACAAGCTGTGCAATGTTTAAAGAAATATCTTAAGACGAAAAGACCTTGGATAAGCAAATTTCTTGTTTTGTCATCATTTTTGTTTTCAAGTTTTTAAAATTAAACATTTGAAAGGTAAGAATTTCCTACATTTTTTCTAGTTATTTAGAAAATTGTTTTATATCTTATGGATAATACTCATTTATTAAATTTCCAAATGGCTGTGAGGACATTGGAATTACTTGGTCCTGGAGTACCATTTCTTAGTGCAATGGAAGCACTAATATATCTTATCAATAATAAATATTATGATATACCTTATGCGGTTGGTTTACTAGTAAGATGAAGTCCTTACCAATTCGAAGTCATTGGACTGGTATGAAAGATAACTTCGAAGAACCATGGATATGGGATTATATTATTCTAATTTGTCCATATCAGTTTTGATTGGTTATGCAAATGCAGAGTATTTATCATATCATTATAAAGCCAGATATCAATCAAGAGATATTGGCTCCATGCGAGGCAAGGCATAGATGTGTTTGTTTGATCGGTTTAACTTCTTAATATATTTGGAGAACGTGTCATCCTCAATTGATCAAGAAGTACTCACAACGTTATTTGAAGATAATACATCTTTAAAGCTCAATAAAAGGAGGGTTACATCAAAGGCGATCAGCCGAAACATATTTCACCATTGTTAACCAAATAGAATCAAGCGACAATCCAGAAGATTGCTCGCTATGATCCTATCACCCCAACTTTTGGAAAGGATGGTACAATTGATCGAGATTCGAGATACGACTTTTGAAAGTCCTAATCGGATGATCTTGTCAGGGGAAAAGATGATATGCGCTGCACTCTTTTTTCCTTCACCAAGTTTTGTCCTACTGGGTTTTCTTGGTAAGATTTTTAACGAGGTAGCATCTTCATTGCATATCATCGTTAAAGATTATGTACTCTTTTTCCTTCACTAGGGTTTTTTCCATTTGGGTTTTACCTAGTAAGGTTTTAACGATGCATATTCTTATTTACATTCAATAGACATTCAAGGGGGAGTGTTATAAATAAATTATTAAGTGTGAATTGTCTATTGAACTTCCCCCCACTCTTTCCACATTCTCCACCACCACATTGCATTCATTCATATTTATTCATATGTAATAATTATGTAATTGTCTCTTTGTATTCTTTGTAAGCCCATAAACAGGCCATTGGGTGAATCATTTGTAAGACACATGAAAAACCTATGAATGAGAATAATCTTCTTTCCTCTTGTCTCTATTTTCATTGTTTATTGTTTCTATTCTTTTAAAATATGTGTGAAATGTAAACTATAAATTTAAAATAATAGTGTGAAATATAAGTAAAAAGCAAATGGAAAGAAGCGTTTTGAAATGTAAAATCTCTAATCTCTAATATTATAATGAGAGAGTTAGGGTTGCAATTTGTAGACAATCATTCAACTATCTAATCTCAACTATTCATTTTTAAGTAAGAGTAATATAAACCATTCGTTTACTCAACTGTTGTTAGTTATCATAATACCCTTAAAGTTCAAATTTATTTACGATTAAATTATTTACAAAAGTGACAATTATATAAAATAAAAGTTTGCGCCACTATAGGCAATTTGTAAAGAGTATATGATGAGCAAAGGGAGATATCAGGTTTGATGTCAGATTACGTCTAATTATTTACTATATACAAAAAAAAATTTAAAACGTGCATCACATGTGCAAATATTAGTAATAATAAAAAATAAGAGAGTGAAATATAAGTTAAAAAAAAAGCTGTCTATAAATTTAAGTGAGTATGGAATGAAAATATTGTTAAACTAAAAAAAAGAGTGAGAAATGTTAAATAAGAGTGCATGAAAAGTAAAAAAAGGGAAAATAATGAAAAGGAGTGTGTGAAATGTAAACTATAAATTTAAAATAATAGTGAGAAATATAAGTAAAAAGCAAATGGGAAAAAGCGTTTGAAATGTAAAATCTCTAATATTATAATGGGAGAGTTGGGATTGTCATTTGTAGACATTCATTTAACTATCTAATCTCAACTATTCGTTTTTAAGTGGGAGTTATATTAATCATTCGTTTACTCAACTGTTGTTAGTTACCACATTACCCTCAAAATTCAAATTTATTTACGATTTTTTTAATTACAAAAGTGACAATTATATAAAATAAAAGTTTGCACCACTATAGGCAATTTGTAAAGAGTATATGATGAGTAAAGGGAGATATCAAGTTTGATGCCAGATTACGTCTTATTATTTACTATATACAAAAAAAAATAATTAAAACATGCATCACACGTGCAAATATTAGTAATAATAAAAATAAGAGAGTGAAATATAAGTAAAATGAAAAAGTTGTCTATAAATTTAAGAGAGTATGGAATGAAAATATTGTTAAACTAAAGAAAAAGAGCATGAGAAATGTTAAATAAGAGTGCGTGAAATGTTAAAAAATGGAAAATAATCAAAAAGAGTGTGTGAAATGTAAACTATAAATTTAAATAAGAGCAAGAAATATAAGTATAAAACAAATGGAAAGAAGCGTTTGAAATGTAAAATAATAATAAAAATAAGAGTGTGAAATATAAGTAAACAGGAAAAAAGTTGTCTATAAATTTAAAAAAAAAGAGTATGAGAAATGTAAAAAGTTGTCTATAAAATTTTAAAAAAGAGTATTAGAAATGTTAAATAAGAGTGTGTAAAATGTTAAAAATTTGGAAAATAATGAAAAAGTGTGTGTGAAATGTAAACTATAATTTTTAAATAATAAGTGTGAGAAATATGACTAAAAAACATGGGGCGTTGCGAGAATCGAACTCGCGACCTCTCGCACCCGAAGCGAGAATCATACCACTAGACCAAACGCCCGGTTGATAATAGTTTGTGAATCAACATATATATCTACTCTATGTAGGACTTTATAATTTGGGTCGGTTTGGCTCCTCTTCTCATTTGCGGGAAACCACTTATTCGATTATCCCCAAATAAAAAATTAGGGTTTCGGTTATCTATCAAATTGGGTGCATTTTCGACATCATCCAAGCTTCAAACGGTCATCTTCAAGTTCTGTCTCTCTAATTTCCCACTTTATTTATTTGATTTAAGCCAGGGCTCGAGTTTTGATACAAATGGTTGTTTATTGCCAACCCAAATTAGCAATTTTGAGGCCCCTTTGTAGTTTCAGACCATGCATTTTACTTTATTTTTTAATGCTTTGATTATAATATTTATTGCTGTTTTTGATTAGAGTGATTGACGAACTGGGTTAGGGTAGCTCAACATTGTGATGGAAAATGCCAATTGAAGTTACTAGATATCGTCGGATAATAAGAGAAGAGATGTCGTCAAATTCAATTGTTAAGTGCTGAGTTCTTTCGCACTTGTAGAATGTGTTAGTGATCTATTCTCGAATGCTTTTGACTTGTTTATGATTAGTCTCTTGACTGTGTAAAAAATGGTTACATTTGTGTGTGATGGTGTGTGCATGCATGCCTGCGTGTGTGCACGATGTTGTTGTATCAAATGATATAATTTGATCGTGTCAAACAATTAGAAAGAGGAACTTTTAGTGGTAAGGCACAGGAATGTTCGAAGTGACAAGTTAAGTTCATGCTTTAACCGCCATTCTGAATCCCGAACAACTATCACCAATGTGCTTGCTTTATGTACAAAGGCAAATTTTTTACCATCCAAGGTAATTAGTTTTTAGTGTTTGTAGAAGTTGGTTATTCTTAGGAGGTGTATGTTTAGGGTTCATATTGGACAAATGGGCCGTTCTCTGATCAAGTTTTGCTAGATTGTCAACCCTTTGATGGATTATTTTTCCACCAGTATGTAAATAGGGTAGTTTATGATTGCTTTAGCACCTGTAGGCATGGGTAAGTGGTTTTATATGCACATTAGGCATTGTATCACAGTCTCTTTCATAAGGTTCAAAATAGCAATATTATTTGGTTAAAGCAATCTTTGGTTATCTGATTCAGTGGATTTTGTGATTAACATGTCTTTCTCTCGATGGACAGTAATAAAAATTGACTTAAGAAGTCTATATAGAATATAGAGAATTGTTTTTTTTAAATTTTATATACAAAGACTCCAACGATAGGGAAGTTTTATTTTGTTTATATTTCTTCATGATTTTGGGAAAAAGTTCTGTGTGAAGTAGTTATGCAGTATCAAAACAAGAAAAATTTAGACGGGGAATATTTTAAATCAGAATGGCTGTTACTGCTAAATTTGTTATTTTCTATTTTCCAACTCTGACAGTGACCCTATTAGAGTTAAGAGTAGACCAACCATACTGATTTCATGTCTGTCTGAGTACTCATAGGCTCTAACAAGTCTGGATATCAAAGTAAAGTATATTTGCGACTCAACTCTTTTATTTTGAGAGGAGGGGAAGCCAGTAAAGTGGCCAGTCAATTTTATTGGAAAAAGAAAAGAATTATTTCGGTGGTTAACTCTTAGTGAACATGTCTCTAAGGGATCTGAATGGTAATCACCTATTAGTTCACACCCGTGAGTGAAGAATAGGAATAGTCGTTTCGGCTGGTTTTCCCTAAAAAGAAAATAAATGAAGAATATGAGATGCCTTACAATGTACTTGACTGAGCTTTTAGGCAGCATGCCTGTAAGGCATGACACGAGGCAATATTTTCTTTTGTTTCTTCCTCATGCTTTTTCCTAAGGGAAAGAGTAAACCTTGGACTATAGCTGAAATGGGGCACACAACAAAGAGTCCTAGAAAATTGCTGTTTTTGGGGATCTATGGCTTGGTTATCATCCTTTCTTTGCTTTTTCAATGATGTTATGATGTATTAGATTTGTTGTACTTTCGTGCCGCAGTGCACTGATTGTTCCTTTAGAATTTGTAGGACTTTTGTTGTAATCTCGTTAATCTTTCATTAATGAGATCGGTGACTTCGGTCACTTTAACTTCAAAAAAAAAACAAAGAGTCCTAGAAAAAAAAAATAAAGTTGTGTGTGTGTGTGGGTGGTTGGGTGAGTGGGGGGGTTTGAACTTACTAGATGGAAAACCCAAAAGACCTGTTCTCTTTTGTTTGCACAATTTTATGTGTGCAAGGCTTGTCTCTTTTTAGTGTCACCACGTAGCCACTAAAGTTGATATTTACAATCTTGGTTTCATTGGTTAATCAGAAAATGCATAGCTTCTAGAAAATACACTGATTAGAAGGTTGTTATTGTTGGTCTTTTATATTGGAACGTCACATTTGCACTAGAATGTATAAACATGTTCTATCAGATTATTAATTTTTTTTCTTAAAAAATTAAGTGACCGAACATATTTGTCATATTATTTATCTTTTCTAGAAGAAAAATGTCTGAAATTTCACATCTTTTGCTATATATATAATTTCCTTTGGCATGGTAACTTTTGCCAGTTCAAAGTAGCAAATTCTTGTCTGTTATCACATTGTGAATGATGATAAAATCTTGTTTGAACCGAAGGAAACATTCTTCTCTTTTCTTCATGAATCATGAGATGGCTCCCACTCTTTATATAGGATTGTCCTGTTCCAGCCTCATACTGTAACTGAGAACTCATTTCTTCTGGTTAACTTATGAGCATCTTGGGGTTAGCTAGAAAATCAATGAGGCTCAGTGGTCTCAAGCAACTGCAATGCCAACGTCTAGTCAGTAGTTCCCGTGGATGCCCTTCTCTAGTTATGCCAATTCGGTATCTACCTGTATATGTTGGAGAGGAGAGGCAGAGATTCTTGATTCCAACCGATTTTCTTTCACACCCGCTCTTCCGGATGTTACTAGATAGGGCATACAGGGAGTATGGGTTTGAGCAGAGCAGTGTGCTGATGTTCCCTTGTGATTCCTCTGTTTTGAGGAGGTGGTGAGTTTTGTTACCTGCTCCCACGGGCAGTTTGATCTTGAGAATTTGATTGGTGAACTCGTTTAGTTGTGTAGGGTATTGGAATCAATGCTATGCAGTGTTCAAAACACACAAAAAATAGGTGAATTCATTTAGTTTTTATCTGCTGCAAATTATGTATTAATTATAAGTTTCTACAAGTTGGTTACTTTTATTTATTTATTTATTTATTTTCTTTTCTTTTTAGTTGTCTGATAGAAAGGAGAAAGAGTGAGAAACAAATTGGAAAATGAAAACAAAAGTAGATAGAATTTAAGAAAGGAGAAAAAACTGTGAAGAAAACATGGGGTACAAAGAAAATATAAAGTAAAAATAGCAAAAAAGAAAGTAGAAAAAGGAAGATGATCAAGAAGTAGAAAGACAGGAAATAATGAAAAGGAAGAAATATGAAACATAATTCTCGTACAGAAAATGTGAAATAATCACACGAAAATGAAAATGCCAAAAGGAAAAACTAGGCCAAACTCGCTAAAGGAGCGACCGTGCTCGGTAAACATCCAAAAGTCGGCTATTGCTTCACAATGATGATATGGATTTTTTCATATATGAGGAGGCCCAATAACCCGTGGGGGCAGAAATCATTTCTTGGTGGTTAAATTGTGTTGTTAGACAGCAAGCTATGTCACCGCCTACCAAGAATATCCTTATGTCTAGGGATGGAAATTGCCCAAACAAGTTCTCCAACTAGGCTGGTCAGCCTGAGAAAACTAATAATTCATGTTGATATTTAAAAATTTATTAAATATGTAAAGTGTACAAGTATTCTGTCCCGATGGCTGAACCCATTTTATTTCTCTCATTTGGCTCTGAGCCCAGGAAGGCAAAAAGAATTTTTTATGCCCTCGAAAGGCCAGGCTTGGACTCATAAAAAGAAATAGAACTTGGACTTGTTCTTTTATGAATCTAGCACAAGGGACAAATGAGATTTAATCTAGATGAGGTGTATCTTTGAAGTGCAACAATCTAAAACTGATGTTGTAATACCCTGTATTTGGAATGTGTTTATATATTAGTGGACTATATATATATGTAGTAATGTGAGCCTCATATTTGTATGAGAAAATTTTTCTCATACAAGTGATTATATTCACTTGATGGAGCTTACTAGGAAGATCCACTCCATCCATCATATTTATCATGCCAATGGATGTATGTGTAGAAAAAATCAAGTGGTTTGGAGGTCATTCTCCCATGCTTCATGTAGATCCTTTATGGTTCGATTTGTATTACTGTTGAAATCATTCATTTTTCAACCACATGATGCATGAGTGAATGACCTCCAAACCACTTGATTTTTTCTACACATACATCCATTAGCATGAAAAATTTCCTCATACTCTATATGATTCTCACTTTTCTCATATATATATATATATATATATATATATATATATATATATATATATATATATATATATATAAAGATGTATGAGTGGGGCCTTTGATTATATGTGAAATATTATAGTATTGGGCCCAAGGTGGGATTGGTGTGTTGGCTGTGTTTGTGAGTGGGGCCTGGCTGTGAGTGCTGTGAGCTGCACGTGCAAGGAGAGTGGTTCGGTGGTGGGATGAAGGAACATAGTCCCACATCGACCAAATAACTAGAGTGAAGTAGTTAAATATAGAAGCCTATGATCAAGAGGTACCAAATAGCCATGACACCTTTTGTGAGGCAAATCTGTGGTGGGCCGTTGTTAGGACTTGTTTTTCGCATGTGCGCGCACGCGTAGTCGCGTGCACAGCTAAGTGGACTCGGGGCGTTATAAATGCAGTAAGTTTTATGAAGTTGTGTGCCTCATTAAATCCATGCCCTAGGGGTCCGAGGTAGTGTGGAAACACCTTGCACTTGTCGAGATGCATGTTGAGGAAATGATTGAAATTTTGGCCCGTTTGGTACATACAAATTATGGAATTATTTTTGTGACGCCATGACTTTATAGATGGAGAGTTATAAGTTCTTTGATAATTTAATTTTTCATTGTAGAGATTTGGAAAGACATGGATTCGTGACTGCAATCTCATGTAAACCTTTGTTAAAGTTCTATTTCATTTAGGCTCTAATTGGGAACAAAGTTAAGTTAGGAAAGTTTTTTTTTATCGTTAAAGAAATATTAATTTTTATCGCTAAAGAAATATTAAGTTAGGAAAGTTATCTCACATAACTTTAGAAACTCTAGTTATCCTAATTTGACCTGTTTGGAACTCAATATGGAGTTAAGATAGCGGCGGTTATCTCACCCCAAAAGTTGAGGTAAGTGCAGTTATTTGAACTCCACTCTTGTCTAAATTTTTGAACCTGTGATAGTGCCAAGCACCGAGTTAAAAGACTAACTTTAAGTTGGAGGTAAAGGTATTGCATACACTGTACTTTCATCAGAGTTAACATAACTTTGGTTAGCTTAATTGTGTTCCCAAACAGGGTCTAAATGTTTATGGAAGTGTGATCCATGATACATCCGGGGTCATTAATGTTAGGAATTGTGGCCTCAAATACACGTAGGCACGGGGTACTTGAAGTTGGAGAAGAAGAGAAGATAAAGAAGCAAGAGAAGACAAGCAGCGAAGAGCGAAGTAGAAGTAGTCTGGAGGGTTGCGGTCGACAAATGAAAATAAAGTCTTACTATTTACTAGACACTATGTTGGAATATTCCAAGGATTGTTCCTACACGATGGAAAATATAGAGTGCACATGTAACTGACAAATATTATCAATGTTGCATTAACTCGGTCAAGCGTGTAATTATCATACTCAATAGGATCCACTGCAAGCAGGATTTATACCTTTTATCTGTTAGACATACTAATTCATACGATTAGCAAGTCTCTAACTTATTGAATAAAATGGTGGATGAATACCCAGATTCATTTCCAAGATAGATAATGATTAACTCAAAACTTCTGCACAAGTTCAAATGCAAAACATGTGTTCTAAGATCCACATGATTATGAATAGCTACTAAACAAAGTAAAGTTTACTCTTCATTGGGGAAAGGAAGAAAATTAGTTTTCTCCACAAAGCGTAAGTTATCTTGAACAAATTTCTTCTAACCAAGTATGTTTAAAGGAAATGGATATCTGTACAATAATCCTCGAGTGTAGTATGGGCTTCAATGTTTAGTAGTGCACCAACGAATTGCAACAACTTTCTGTTTTTAACCTCTAATTCTGGTTGTTGTTTCTGTTGATGGTACCAAGACCCAAATGGACCAATGCACTATAATGGCGTCTACCACCTGTTCTACCAGTACAACCCCAATGCTGCGATATGGGGAAACATCTCGTGGGGGCACTCAGTCTCCACTGACCTCATCCACTGGACTGGGCTCGAAATTGCCCTTTCCCCAACAGAGCCATCTGACATTAATGGGTGTTTTTCCGGCTCTGCAACCATACTGCAGGACAACAATCCCGTTCTCATGTTCACAGGCATTGACAAAATGAACCGGCAGATCCAAAACATTGTGTTCCCAAAAAATGTATCAGACCCGTTCCTCCGTGAGTGGATTACTCCAGCGTATGACCCATTAATTCAGCCAGTTGATGGGCTCAATGCCAGCCAATTTCGTGACCCCACCACTGGTTGGCTTGGTCCAGATGGTCTCTGGAGATTAGCTGTAGGGGCCGAGATTAAAAATAGGGGACGAGCCATGTTATATAGAAGCAAAGATTTTGTACATTGGGTTCGAGCTAAGAATCCTTTGCAGGTTACCAATGGCTCAGGTATGTGGGAGTGCCCTGACTTTTATTCAATTAAGGGGAAATATGTGTTGAAGATGAGTTTAGGGGAGACCAGGAACGATCATTACATGTTGGGAAAATATGATGAGGAAACTGATGTTTTTGTGAGAGACGACCCATCGGACGATTACAGAATGTGGCGAAGGTATGATTACGGGAATTTCTACGCATCGAAGTCATTCTTTGATAAGGGGAAGCATCGATGAATCTTGATGTCATGGTCGAATGAATCAGATAGTCAAGCTGATGATATCGCCAAAGGGTGGGCTGGTATCCATGTATATGTGGTTTTTATATGCATTTAAAAACCAGTTTAGTTTATATAGAAGCATCTCATTTATTGTAATCATCTGCAATTTTTTATTTATTTTGCAGACTGTACCGAGGGTTCTTAGTTTAGATGGCAATGGGAAGCAGCTAGTGCAGTGGCCCATCAAGGAGCTTGAATCACTCAGAAGGAAACAAATAAAGGTTCATGATATTATGCTGAAAACAGGAAGCTTATATGATGTCAAAGGAGTACAATCTTCACAGGCTCGTATCTTTCAAATATATTATTTTTAGTCAGCATTATCATATATATTGTTGATTTTTTTTGCTTAATAAAACTTTTCTATTGCTAACAGGCAGATGCTGAAGTAGAATTTGAGTTGCCAATCTTGAATGGAGCTGAGCCTTTTGATCCTAGTTGGGTTTTAGATCCTGCAATGGTTTGCCGTGAAAAGGGTGCTTCTGATGGAGGTGCAGTTGGGCCTTTCGGGCTGTTGGTTCTGGCTTCTCATGATTTGGAGGAACACACTGCTGTCTTCTTTAGGGTTTTCAAAGCAAATGAGCGTTATGCAGTTCTGATGTGTGTTGACCAAAGAAGGTATTGGATTATAATGCAATGATTTTTTTTTTGTGGCAAAATTTATAATGAAATGCTCATATAAATATTTAATGAACAATTTCATATAGATATTTGAACGTTCAAGTTAGTATTGTCTCTACTATTATAACTAGAGAGCTGTGGTTGTATCTACATTAACCATCCACCCACGTAGATCTTAACCATAGCCTCTCATGTCCCTCAGACTAGTTATTTTAATGGTAAAAGAAGGCCATGTGAGTGGTGTGCAGATTGCATAATATTTCCAGAGTATTTATTAAAATATAACCCAAATTCCGATGAAAATAATAAAAGTGTCAGTTGCTGTTTTTTCCTTTTTTTTATATTAATTATTTTAAAATATTTTGAATACACATTCATTTCTTTCCTGTTGTCCTCATTAAGTGAACAATTGATCAATGTAGGACACTTTCATATTATAATTAGTTTGGAGGCAAGTTCAGACAAAAATTGAAAATATAAACTATGTAGGGGGCTGTGGTCATCTTGCTGACCGATACAATTAAATTTATCAGGTCTAATTAGATAATTCAATGGTTATTAGTTTAATCAAGCGTTTTAAAATATTTTCTGTGAATTGCTCTATGTTAAAATATTTTCTTTGGAAAAAACAAGGTCATCTTTGAGAGCAGAGGTTTACAAGCCAGCATATGGAGCTTTTGTGGACTTGACATAGGGGAAGAGGGCAAGATATCACTAAGGATTCTGATAGGTTTGAGGTTTAGTCTCTTATCTCCTAATCAGATAATGGATCTTTTGGTTTCCGGTAACCTTATCATATATCATGTTTGGTTACTAAAAACAGGTAGATCATTCAGTCATAGAGAGCTATGGTGGTGGGGGAAGAACATGCATCACTTCTCGAGTTTATCCTTTATCGCTCTTGAGAGGAGACACCCATCTGTATGCATTCAACAATGGGACTGAGACCATAAGGATTTCAGAATTGAAGGCATGGAACATGGCAAAATTTAGGATTAGCTGAAACAAATGAATAGGTTGAAGATGAAAACGTTGGATAGGGAAAAGAGAACGAGATATGTTTATCCCTGTGTCATTGCAACTCATGTTTTCTTCTGATGGCAAGTTCATAGGTTATTATCTTTTCCTCTTCTGGTTAACTAATTTTAATGAAAATGTGGCGATAATTTAGCTACCGAAAGAGTTCTTTGAACCTTGGTCCCGAGGCAAATGCATCTACGACCTATGTACCTTAATATGCGTGTGCTTCTGTTGCCCATATATTTATTACAGAATGTGAAAATATAATGACATTGTAGAAATGATTTGTCATTTTTTCATAGACTGAGAATTTTGGGTACTTTGCAGAAAATACACAACAATAGTTTATGTGATTTTAATTATTTATTTTTAAAAAAATTCTTTGACAGTGAGCTCGCTCACGTGTCTATATTGATTTAGGCCCCTGAATGAGTAGATATGCTTATGGTTAATCTCTCAAAAGATCCTCCTGTCTAATTACTACTTAAACCTCTGTACTTCATTCCTCATTGGCTCATTAAATGGAGCTCTTTCTTTCTCACCTATTGTTGTGAGCAATTTTCTCAATGGCAGCTTCTTTGTTGTCTACTTTGGGATGGGTTCTCGCATTCTTCTTCGTTGTGTTGGAGGTCTATCGTCAAAATTTCCTGGACTATGTTTTTTTTAAAAACTTAGACTATGCTTTTACTCTCTGAAAAATGACAATCAATTTATTTTTCTGAGGTCGCTATTGGGAATAACGACCTTAGTGTACTAAAGTCGTTATTTCCAATAGCGATCTCAGTTTTAAATTTTTGGGAAAAACTCTTTAGGAATCGCTAAGTGTCTCAATACATTCATTCGAGCTCACTAACCTCATTATACTAAGGTCGCTAGTGGGAATAGCGACGGCAAATAAAAAATTCAAAAAAAATTAAAACATAGGTGGCTATTTTCATTAGCGACCTCGAAATGAAGATGCCGCTTTTGGGAATAGCGGCCGCTGCTGACGTGGCACAAAGTAGCCCAAAAGCGCTAATAGTTGGGCAACTGGCTCAAAAATGCAAATATTTTCAAAAAGTGGCCTATGTAGGCAAAAAACTCGGGTTTTCATGCTTCTAGTGGCTCTTAGATTCAAGTTTATAAGAAACACCTTTACCCAAGCACAGAGAATTTTCTTAATTTTTGTTTTTATTTTGCCTTTCTGCAAAGCATACGCAGTGATACCTATAGTTTTGTTTCTCTTTCCCTGAAAGAGTTTCCTACATTAAAAAGAAAAACCCTTTCAGTTTCTACTCCGTAAATTTAACTCCATTATGTTTTCCATTTGTTCAAAAAAACCTAATGCGGCGATGTACTACAAAGGCTACTACCACCTATTCTACCAGTACAACCCCGATGCAGCAGTATGGATCAGTCTCAACCGACCTCATCCATTGGATTGTGCTCGGTCTTGCACTCACCCCATCCGACCCATTTGACCTCAAGGGTTGCTTTAGCGGGTCAGCTACTCTCCTACCAGGCGAAATACTAGTTATCCTCTACACTGGCTTTGAGACAGACAGCAGGCATGTCCAAAACGTAGCATATCCAAAAAACTTATCCGATCCCTTCCTTAGCGAGTGGACCAAACCTGATTACAACCCGATAATTGAACCCTTTGAAGGGCTCAACGTAACCTCCTTTCGTGACCCAACCACAGCCTGGCTTGGTCAAGATGGGTTTTGGAGAACTGTTGTTTTTTTTGTTAATAAAAAGTGACTATTGTCACCTGTCTCATTAATGATGTGTTAAAGAAACAAAGTATTTAAAGATACAAACATCCCCACCACCACAATCACATCCAAAATATAAATACTAATACACTGATCAAGAGTCTGGGCATTCCCACTCTCGATCTACCACAAAATCCCACAAAAAAAATCTGCCTAATCAAACGATCTCAAAGCGGACTTTAACCCTACATCCCTGTAGTTATGCACTATTCCACATTATCCATGCGGAGCTTCTTCCTGGCCCATGTAGTACCTGCACGATCAATAATTAGAGATCCAATTTTATGCAGCAACATGCGAAAAGTAGAGTTTTTGTTACGAAAGCAGGACTCATTTCTATCTAGCCATAGACTCCATACAGTAGCCCCAACAGTAATGTCCCACATAAGACGTTCATCTTTTCGAATATTCTTTAGTCTCCAACTACCCCACACATCCTCTATACAATTGGGTGTGTCCACCGTGCCAAAACCCAAACCCAACGTTTCCCAGTAAGTCTCGCTTTAGGGCACAAAATGAAAATATGGTTAACATCCTCTTCCGCCGAGTTGCATCTCATACACGTAACGTCAATCGGAATGTTGCGCTCCTAATGTTTGTTTTGGAGAGGATAGCATTATTCAACACCAACCACATGAATGCCTTGACCTTATGTGGGCATTTCGACTTCCAGATAATATCCGCTTTTGAGTTTCTGATCCCCCCATCATTAAGGAATTCATACATTGATCTGACAGAGAAAGTAGTAGAGGAGCCTATATTTCATTCTCTAACGTCCTCACATGTCCTACTCGGGTCCCAAACTTCGTTCACCAGTACTTGAAGATTCTGGCTTTGTCTTTGCAACTCCAGCGATGAGTTTCCCTCTCTCTCCCACCTTCGTCTTTCCTGCCTCCCTACGTCTATCACCAACGAATCTTCATTACCCGCTCCCTCCGCCAAATTAGGAAACAACGCTTGTAGAGAATTTTCCCCACACCATCTATCCTTCCAGAATCTCGTATCTTTTCCATTTCCAACTTTGCATCTCTTGTTTGCGTGAAATACCTCCCCCTCCTTAGCAATCCCTTTCCACTAGGACTTCTAGATAATATCCGCTTGGAGAACCGTTGTTGGTGCTGAGATTGGGCGTGATGGGCATGCCATACTGTACAAAAGCAAAGATTTTGTGACTTGGGTTCAGGCAGAAGATGCACTATACTATACAATCTGATCGGGTATGTGTGAATGCCCAGATTTCTTTCCACTAGGTGATGACAAATATGTGCTAATGATTAGCTTCTTCGATACTTTTACTGAACATTACACAATTGGAAGGTATGATGAGGAGAGGGATGTGTTTGTGGGAGAAGATTCATCATCGAATGATTATCTGATGTGGCCTAGAGTTGATTATGGGAGATTCTACGCATTGAAGAGTTTCGAGGATGAGAAGAAGAGGAGGATTTGGTGGGAATGGTCACATGAAGCTGATAGCAAAGACGATGTTGTAGCCAAAGGCTGGTCTGGTGTTCAAGTAAGTAAATTATATGATTGGTTAGTAAATATTGGATTTATGATGTCATGTTTGGTTGTGTTTTAATGTAATGGTTTTGCGCAGACAATCCCTAAGGTTGTTAGCCTAGATGCTAGTGGAAGAAGATTGGTACAATGGCAAATTGAGGAGATTGAATCATTGAGAAGGAAACACATACATTTGAATGACATTGAACTCAAGACAAGAGGCCTGGTTGAAATCAAAGGACTAACAGCTTCACAAATTAGTATCTTGTAGTTCGTCAAATACTAAATTTAGTATTAAGCAAATACATTAAAATATAACAAAACTCGCATACTACATTATATATTAGTGCAGATATAAAATCGTTATTGATTAGGTGCGAGAGGGGATTGCGTTGAGGAAGTCATCAGGCTGATAGGGTTCAGGACCAAATGGAGAATGTGGATGAGAATGTGTGTGAGGGGTGGGAAATCGTTCATACAAGTCAACGGTCAGAAAGGTCGAGAGAATAGGTGCGAGAGGGGCCTCATGCAAGGGGACCCTCTATCGCCATTATTATTCACTCTGGTCGCAGACGGATTATCGAATATGATTAAGCGCGGGAAGGAGAACAAGGTTCTTAAGGGGCTAAAAATTAAAGGAATCGCTGACTCGGTCAATATTCTTCAGTATGTGTATGACACCCTCATATTTGGAGCAGAATCCACGGTGGAGGCGGTGACCTTAGGTATGGCCATCTGCTGCTTTGAGGGCTGGTCCGGTTTGAGTATCAATCGAAGTAAGAGCAATGTTAGTCCATTTGGTCAAAACTTGTCTAGTACTATTACTGACATAAAGACGATCCTGAGATGTCAGATTGGGGATTTCCCCTTGAAATACCTCGGTACGCCAATTAGACCAGGTGGATTGAGGAAGGAGGACTGGATGCATCCGGTGGAAAAGGTAGAAAGAAGATCGGCAGGGTGGAAAGGGCGGTACCTCTCCTTCGGGGGTAGAATAACCCTCATCAACTCGGTATTGAACTGTCTGCCCACCTACATTATGTTTATCTATGAGCTGCCGAAATGGGTAATTTAGAGAATAGATAAGAGCAGGAGGAAGTTCCTATGGAAAGGAACAAGCGAGGAGAATAAAGGGTTACATTTGGTTAAGTGGGGAAGGGTATGTAAGAGGAAGGAATTTGGGGGTATTCGGAATTTTAGATTTGAAAGATATGAATAAAGCCTTAATGAGTAAATTGTGGTGGAAAATGCGGTGGAAGCGAAATACATGGTGGTGCAAATCATTCATGCTATACCAAAGGAGGAAAGTGTTTAGATTTGGGGGGAGAAGCTCAACGGGGAAAGCTTCTAGCATATGGAAAGGGGTGGCGAAAGTCGGTGATATTTACCACGCTAATACCTCCTGTGAGGTGGCAGATGGGAAAGATACGAGGTTCTGGAAAGACAAATGGTGTGGCCAGGATACTATTGAGTCACTGTTCCCAGAAATTGCTGACATGGCTACTAATACTCATTCATTAGTGGCTGAGGTGTGGAGAAATGGAAGATGCAACATTCACCTTAGCCAACCGTCTCAAATCTGCGTGATTAAACTTGCACATCTTAAATCGTTCATTCAACAGGAACAGAGGCGACACCAAGGGGTGGAGGACAGGAGACTGTTGATCCTAGAGTCTAGTGGGAACTTCTCAGTGTCGTTGTTGTACAGATGGCTTAATGACGGTGGTATTAGGTGTGGACGGGGTATAACAATGCGGAAGACGCTTGCTCTAATGAGAATTAAAGCTTTTCTATGGCTGGTGATTAATGACGCAATCCTCTAGAAAGAGAACTTTATCTGGCGGAACATCCAGGTGGATGACAAATGCCTCAGATGCCTAACTGAAGTAAACAACACAAATCATATTCTTTTCTTATGTCTTGAAGCCAGATTGGCTTGGAAAGTAATCTGTCTAGGGTTCGGGCAAGTGGACTTTCCATCCTCTTCTTTAGAGGTTTGGGGGGAGTGGAGAGTGATCAAGATTAGGAAAGAGGAGAGAGAGGCTTGTGATATTTCCGTGGCTGCTACTATGTGGACCTTATGGCTAGACCGAAATGACTTGTGCTTTCGTAGGATTAATCAAAGATTCTCTGTTTTGATGTCTAAAATTTTTGCTTCTATACATGCGTGGACAGGTCTGGCAGGAGCGAAAAAGAGGCTACGATTGGAGGAGGACGACTAGCACATGAGGCAGAGCACCGTCAGGAACTAAGCTTCTTTTCGTATTTCCTATGTATTTTCTACTTTCTTCCGCTTGATAGGGTTTGTTATTTTGGTGGCTTGTTTGCTTTATTTTGTTTGCGGGTTAAATCGAGAGGTGTTCGATTAACCTTGCTGGCTATGTACTACTTTGTCTCATTAACTCATTAATGCAGCGATGACGTGTCACCTTTTATTTTAAAAAAAAAAGAAAATCGTTATTGATTAGTTCATGCTAATTGATTAGGGAAGCAGGCAGATGTTGAAGTAGAATTTGAACTGGACATCAACCTCAACAAAGCAGAGCCTTTCGATCCCAATTGGCTTGTGGACCCTTCCAAGCTTTGCCACGATAAAGGACCTTCACTTTATGATGGAGTTGGGTCCTTCGGGCTTTTGGTTTTAGCTTCCCATAATTTGGAAGAACACACCGCTGTATATTTCAGAGTCTTCAATAATGGGGAGAACTATGCAGTTCTGATGTGCACAGACCAGAGGAAGTCATCAGTGAGAGATGAACTGTACAAGCCAGCATTTGGAGGTTTTGTCGACACAGATCTGGAGAAAGATGGGAAGATTTCTTTGAGAACTTTCATTGATCATTCGATTGTGGAAAGCTTTGGAGGTGGGGGAAAAACTTGCATCACTTCTGGGGTTTATCCAACATTCCTCGCCAGAAGGAGTGTTCATCTGTATGCGTTCAATAATGAGACAAAGACTGAAGATATCGGAGTTCAATGGGTGGAATAAGGCGAACACACAGATTAGCTAAGAGAGAGGGAGAATTATGGAATAGTAGTAGTCTAAATAAGAGATATGTGGTTTGGGGAGTAGAATTGGTCCGTTGTTTAGTATTTCACGACATATATACATGCATTTGATGGCTACATGCAACATACACATTGTGGTGGCTTTGGCGAAATACAAACTGTAAGTAAACTATCATAATAGGATGAAGTTTGTATTGCTGTGTACTTTATTAGGTAAAAAATAAATTTGTTCCCGGAAATTTAAGATTTTCTATGAAACCTTGGTTGTTTGCTTTCCATAAAAAATAGATTTTCTATGAAACGAAATATGTTTAGAGAAAACAGGAGGAAAGATGGCATAGAGGAAATCCTTCTATGACACCCTAAAAAATCCTACCCCCTTTCAAATACATGATCCACACTGTTCAAATTGTTCATCAGGCAAACGTCCCACTACACTGTACAATTGGTTCAGGTATGTGGGAATGCACGGATTTCTTTCCACTAGAGGAGGCTAAATGTGTTGAAAATTAGTTTTTATTTTACTTTTACCGAGCATTATACAATTGGAAGGTATGATATGAGGAGAGGGATGTGTTTGTGGGTAGGAATTCATCATGGAATGATTATAAAATGTGGCCGAGAGTGGATCATGGGAGATTCTATGCGTCAAAGAGTTTTTAGGATGAGAAGAAGGATATTGTGGGGGTGGTCAAATGAAGCAGATAGCAAAGATGATGCTACAGCCAAATGCTGGGCTGCTATTCAAGTAAGTTGATTAAAAATGGGCTGATATATTAGTTATGTAAATTGATTGGATTTATATCAATGTTTTGTTGTGTTTGAATGTAATTGCTTTGTGCAGACAATACCGAGGGTTGTTAGCCTAGAAGCTAGTGGAAAGCAATTAGTACAGTGGCCAATTGAGGAAATCGATTCATTAACAGGGAAACACATACATTTATATGACATTGAGCTCAAACCAGGAGCTCTGGTTGAAATCAAAGGACTAACAAGTTCACATGTTAGTATCTTCATGTCTATCATCTACTTATATGGGATTTTTTTTTCTTTTTTTTTTGATCGTTAAACGGAGGGTAAAAACCCTCCGCGGTCATTAAAGAGAATTTAACAAAACATACAACAAAAAATAAGGCTTATGAAGTTCAGATCCCAATATGCTGGGTTCTGGAACTCATACACCCCAACCAACAAACAAAAAATACAACGAAATCTATTCCTACTGATCGGCCACTCCCGCCAGAACAACTTTCTCGTGCGAATTTCGGCTCATTCTCTCACTCAGTCCCTCGCTTGTACGCCGTTTATCCTCTCCAACTATCGTACGCTCTCCCTCGTCGCCCCCAGCAGTGACCCAAACGACAAACATAAGTACCATATTAGAGACCCCGCAGGCACTCCACCAATTTGACAACTCCATGTCAAGATTGAGTCATCGTTCTCATCTCATCGCTTCACTCTCGATGACTCTCACCGCAACCTCGCAACGAGGATACACGTCGCACCTGACCCCTGCGAGCCTTCTGACATGAAAGAACCAAAGGCACCTCTCACTTTAACTAACCAAGGTCAAAGTAGAACCCAAACTAAAAAATTGCCTGACAATCGTCGCCTACACCAATTAGGATACATTTTGTTGCTAATTGTAAGTCGGTTGTAATTTGGATATTAGGGGCAAATTTGGATCTTAGGGGCTCTACCGCGTCAACTCAAATTTCAAAACTCAATTTGAAATTCAAATCTCTCCCTACCGCAGCACTCCCAAATCAGAAAATTCCCCTCCCCCCCCCACTCTACCTGACCTCCCCTACATGCCTCCACGACAGCCCCGACTATCCCGTAGTTCGCCGCTCGCCGCTCCACACCGGCACTAAGCAGCACTTTTGCCACCAGCCCGACGCAACCAGTCCGAGCACTGCTGCGTTCTGTGTCGCCATCCTCGATGATGCCAGCCCCAGTCAGCTCGACCCACAACCACGATCACGAACTGCGCATCCAACTACACTCCGCGCGGCACCTTTGGCCCCGCCAAAGATGTGACGCTCTTGATCCTCGCCGTCGCGCCGTCGCATTAGTCACCCAGACACCCAAAGATGCCGTTGCCACCAGCCCCAGTCGACGTCGGCATCAGTCACCCAGACATCAGTCGCCATCGGCATCAGTCGACGTTGGCATCAGTCACCGTCGACATCAGTCGCCATTGCCACCACCCAAAGATGTCGTCGCATCAGTCACCCAGACACCCAAAGATGCAGTTGCATCAGTCACCCAAAGATGTCGTCGCATCCCTCTCCGATACCGGAGTAGAACCCAACTGATGGATGCTACCACCATTCCCTCTTCATCCCGCCTCGCGGGTGAAGGCCAACCTTACGGCGACCGGATGCCGAAGTAGAAAAGTAAGGATTTGGGGGAAAAAATAAGAGGGGAAGAGAAGATGAGATTTGGGAGAGAGAAGTTGAGAGGAAGCAGGGAGGAAGGGGGGGGCAGCGATGAAACCCTAGCCGCCGACCGCCTCCCAAGCTCAGATCTAGGGTTTGGGTTTTTGGTTTTTGGGTTTTTAGGGGAGAGCTTCTCTCTCTAGATTTTCTAGAGAGAGAAACCCTTTTCTTTCAGTTTTGACACTTATATGGGATATTTTCAATCTAGTAAACAACATTTATGTAGTAGCATTGCAGATTTACAATCGTTATTGGTTTGTTCGCTCTAAAATGATTATGGTAACAGGCAGATGTTGATGTAGAATATGAATTAGACATCAGCCTCGACAAAGCATAGTCCTTGGATCCCAGCATTTGTGAAATAAGAACTGTATGTAAACTATTGTCATATGGTGGAGTTTGTATATTATGTCCTTTTAGAAAAAAAATATATGTTCCTGCAATTAAGATTTACCCTTGAAAGCATAAGGATTATATCAAAATACTCTGCATGGTTTCGACAAAAAATAATGACATAATTGAAGGTTGTTCAATTTTTTTGACTGGCAAAAGGTAGGATAAGTCCTACTTCACATTATTGAAGGTTCATTTCAATGTTCTCTTACTTCTTCCAAAAGCTAATAGCCTAATAGGATCCATACAATAATCATAAGAACTTTCTCCTTGTTTTCTTGCTTGGTTAAAGAGTAATATTTAAACTGCAATAAAATCTCTTCCGAAAATTCGGGAGGCAATTTTTTGGCGATCTCCAAGTCCCCCGCTCTCCCCTGTCTCCTCCCTCCTCCGGCCACCTTCTCCTCCCCTCCAGTAGCCCTCCACCTCCTCCCGCCCACCCTGCTCCTCTCCCCCTCTACCTCTCCTTCTCTACCCTCGGTAGCCCCCCTTTCCTCCACTTTCGGTAGCCCTCCCGTCTTCCCCTCCTCCCGACCCGCCCACCTCCTCCCTCCGCCGACCACCGTCCTCTCTTTCTCCTGCCCGGCCAAAATCCTTCCCTTCCCCTCTTCTCTCCCTCTCGGTTCGAAACCAACAGTGGGGGGGGGGGGGGGGGTGGTGCTCCTCTCTTCCTCCTCCAATCTTGCTTTCCTAATATCCAAATTTCTTTTTCCCTAATATCCAAATTACAACCAACTTACAATTAGCAAGAAAATATACCCTAGTTGGTGGGACGATAGTAGTCCGACAATTTTATAGTTTGGGCTCAACTTGGTCCTATTCAGGTCAAAGTGAGGGATGCTTAGGGTCTCTCTCATGCCAGGGTGTAACCCATGTTTCTGATTGTATGGATTTTCTTGTATTTCTGTGGTGTTCTCTTTCTATTTTATTGTATTTTGGATCTTGGGCTTGTTATGGGCCTTTTATTGCAATTTATTATTCTAGTATTATTATTGTTATCTTTTGTTAGCCCAATCCATTTGCAAGCCCATACTATTATCTACCCAAGCCCATCTTCTATTGGACTCTAACCCTAAACCCAAACCTGGATATTGTTGGATCCAAACCCAGTACCCATCTATATTTGTACAGATCAATTCTATACACTCACGGTATACAATTTCTCCACATTCACCCACTCTTCACAATCCCCCGTATCTCCCAACCCCCACTATCTCCAACTACCCACTATTTTATTATTATTTTTAATAACTCTCTCTCCCCCATCCCACACTCTCTCTCTCCCTCTTCTGTTTTCCCAACAGAAACCCAACAACACAGAACACACCCTACCCCCTTCGACTTCTTCTTCCTCTCTTCCTCCAACGTCGCACCATTGCCCCACCATCGGCAGTAACCCCATCTCCTCACTGCTCCACTTCGCCGCTCGACCAGCCCTTCCACCCTGTCAAAGTCCTCCGTCCTCCTCGTCGCATCTCCTGCTCAAGCGCCCCATCACCTCGTCGAAGTGTCGACCTCGATGCTGCTCCTCCACCCCTTCGTCTTCCCCATTGAAGCTTCCCCCAATCGCACCGCCACTACCACCTCGAACTCCGCCATCGTCATCCAGAGCTCGAACCCCCCCGTTCCGCCCTTCCTCTGTTTGGCTCTCAAAATAGAGCGCGCCCCCATCGTCGACCATTGCCAACGCCGTCTCCAACCTTGCCTCGTCACTCTGTCGCCCTCTTCCTCCGCTCTCGCCGCTCTCTTCCTCTGTCGTCACCTTCCGCTTCCGCTCGAGCTTTTCGCTCGACTGTGCTAGCCCCGAACCATTGTCGAGCCTCCTTGTGTGCACCACCGCACACACCGCCATCCTCTAACCACCCATCGTCTCCCACCAGCTGCCACCGCAATCGCCATCCACTCTCCCACCACCTCTCTCTCTGTCGACGCTAAAGAAGAAGAAGAACAGGGAGTGGCTTGTTTTTGTGTTGGTTGTTGTGTGGAGTAGGAGATCGTGATCGGTGTTCTGTGTTTGTGAAGAGATCCGATCAGCGTTTTGGTGTTTGCTATGTTGTTGAGAGGGGATCCGACATTTGTTGGTTGCTGTGCTGCCGCTGTTTGCTGTTCCATCCGGTGTTCGCTGGTGTGTTGCCGCGATCGCCGAGTTATGGTGTCTCTTTTACACGTAGCGTGTACGTGTTGCCCGGGATTCCGATCCCGTTATTCTAGTTATTCGGATCTCTCACACAAAAGGTAAGTCCACTTGAACTCATTTAATTTTTCTAGTTCAAGTTTATTGACCTCAAGTAGTTCCATTCAATTATTGTAATACTGTTTTGTGTACTTCCGTTGGGGGTATCGAGGGTTTACACGAGCTAACCCGACGTACTCTTGATATTGTGTTATTATCCATTGACTCAAACCCAAACCTATATACACATGACATGAACAAATTGACTAGAACTTGCATATGAGGAAAATATATTGTGATCGAATACATGTTGATTGATTGAGATCTTGTGACTTGAACTATGACATGATAAATTGACTTGTATACTGTAAGAATCCATTCTAATTGCTGTACATTTGTGTTAATACATTTCATGATACAATAATATATTAATTATCCACTTTGATGAACTTATGCGATGATTCTTGTTATGGCTTGCTGCCTTGTCTGTCTTGTACTGAGGTTTCGACCCAGTTACAATAGGAATCCGTTAAAATAATATAAAAGAGAATTGTAGCCTAATGAATCTAGTTTCCAAACCAATTGAAGGATCTTGATTCTAATCAGTGAGCTGTGAGATATCGCAGTTTTAGTCCCTACTGGTCTGTACTTTTTAGATCGCAAATTAATGTAACACCGACACAATTTTCAGTTGAAACATCATGCTAACTGTATTACAATGCCATGAAGCTCTCCAGAAACTTAGTAGATATGTTTAGGATTCATTCCTAATTTTTGTAGATTTTTATACTGATTTTATGTCTAGTTTTTACTGATTAAATTTTGACTATAAGCTGCTGCCTGAACAGCTAACCAGTAAAGATTAGGATGTTTGACCAAGCTACAGTCAGAATTAATAAAAACTTGCTGAACATAATTGTAGTTCCGGATGTCTAGTTGACTTTCCTTTTTTGCGGAATTGAATTCCGAGTTGTGGTTTGGGAGTTACTACTGTGTTAGTGTTGTTGCGTCTGTTCTTTTCATATTTGCATTATTTGTAGTGTATCATGCATTGTATCATTTTGTTGCACCTCTATCATCGCTTTGACACTCTCATATATACAATTGCATTACCATGAATGAAATAATATAATGTTAAACAAGCCGGGGTTAATAAGGGTTGTCTTAGTAGTGGATAATCTCAGAAAATGTACTCGGTAAGGCTTTATCATTATATCGTATTGTCATGGAAGGAGGATTATCGATTGTGAATTATTGAATGTTAATTGTAAATGATTGTTATTGACACCGAGTACACGCTCTGTAGATCCCACCACTATGTCTAAAACGTATACTATTTTGCATGCACCGAACCTGTAGTATGGGACGCAGTAGTATGTGCACTAGATAGGAGAAACAACATACTAATGAACTTAAGTTGACACTTGTACACTTGACCAATGCTTATGGACATTATTATTGTTTTTGGACTTTGATCTTGTTTCATACTTCTTAATGTACCATGTTCCCTTACTCTCTGCTTTTCACTACTTGCTATCCATACTTGCTATAAGGACATTTTCTTTCCTACTCTAGTTGATCCAGCTACAGGTGAACAAGGAGAATTACCAGAAGGCATTGGTGAGCAGTTGTTCTGCAATTAGAGCAGGAACTTGCCAGAAGGTATTTGTTATTTATTTCCAGTTATTGGTTATTAAATTGGACTATTGCATGTTTAGTCTAAGTATTTGTTTATGTGATTATGTATTTATGCGTGGTGGTGGTTATTTTCTTGTCATGTTGGTGAGTTAAGAATAGTACAGCTTATGGATGATATGAGTTGGCGTACTTATATCATTCGCTGGGTCTCAGTTACGTGCCTGTGTTCCCGTATTCTGGGAAGCGGGGCGTGACACAGGGCCTTGGAGGGGGTGGTGGCATTTGTTGAGTAGTCAGGGGAGAGGACAGCCTTCATTGCGAGGTGCCAGTGAGAGTCAACGAGGGTCAAGCAAGAGGATGAGAACTATGACTCAATCTGTACAGGGAGTTGTCAAATTGGTGGATTGCCTGTGGTCTCTCATTGGGTGCTTGAAGTTGATGTATGAGTCATTGATGGGGGCGACAGAGGTGTCCGTGCGAGCAACGGAGCGGATAAACGGTGTACAAGCGAAGAAAATGACAACCTTCGTTGCGATATGCCAGTGAGAACGAAGGTCAAGCGAGGGGATGAAAACCCAGACTCAATCTGTACAGGGAGTTGTCAGATTTGTGGAGTGCCTGCGGTCTCTCATATGGTGCTTGAATTTGACGTATGAGTCACTGATGGGGGTAACGAAGGTGTCCGTGCGAGCGACAGAGCGGATAAACGGTGTACAAGCGAGGGACTGAGAGAGAGAATGAACTCAAATTGGCACAAGAAATTGACTTGGATGAGGTCGGCCGATCAGTAGGATTAGATTTTGTTGTATTTTTGTTTGTTGGTTGGGGTGTATGAGTTTCATGACCCAGCATGTTGGGATCTAAACATTATAAGCCTTATTTTGGGTTGTATGTTTTGTTAAAATCTTATTAATGAAATGCGGGGATATTCAACCCACCGTATAACGATCAAAAAAAAAAAATTTAAACTACAATTTTTGTGTTATTTTGATACTACAGGATGCAAATTTTTAGAACAGAGCTTGATTATAATGCAATATTGTCTGAGAGAGACAAGTAACTGACATGCATTATTTTTTGAGAATAAAGATGATCTCGTCATCGTTCCATTAATGATAGATTAACGAAACATAGTAGTTCTGAATACAAAGCAAAATAAAGATCAAAATACTAACATCTTGCATCCTAACAATCTAACTGAACGAAATCAAAAGATAATATAAATGCAAGAATCACAAAATAAGACCCTCCCCCCATTCTTGCTCGGTCTGCCCGTCTACTCTCTCTTCCTACATAGCTTCTTTCTGTGACCTGCCTGACTTGCCCATGCATAAATGAAACTGTAAATTTGATGCATAAGTATGGAAAATCTATAATTGCTATTACGAAAACACAAGTTATTTCGGTCTAGCCACAAGCCCCAAATTGCCGCAGCCACTGACAGGTCCCATGCCTCCCTATCCTTTTTTTTGATCCTACCCCCTCTTCCTATTTCCCAAGCCTCGGAAATTAAGGATGGAGTCTGTAAAGCCCCAAACCACGACTGACAACCTCCCAAGTTAGTTTTGCCCTTTGACAGTTGAAAAGTATGTGATCCGTGTCTTCATTTCCATTGCTGCATCTAGAGCATTGTACTTCCAGCTACATTCCCCGCTTTATTAAATTTACCCTTGTTAAAATGGCATCGTTCGCTACCAGCCATAGGAAAGCTTTAATCTTCATTGGTGCTTGTGTATTCCATATGATGTTACTATTTTTGCTTTTGATCCCCCCATCATTCAATCTGTCGTATATGGATGCTACCGTAAAATTTTTGTTTGATTCTAAGGACCAAGTCCTAACGTCTTCTGTGTTTGTAGTTCTCCTTCCTTCATTTCGAATTAATCTATTCAAACTTTGCATTTGTATGGCACTTTCCTGTGACGCTTCCTTTCCTTGCTGTAGCTTCAGTCTGCCATTTCTCCAAACATTCGCGACTAGTGATTCTGTGGTGACCATACTGCTTGCTACTTCCGGGAACAAACTCATCAGAGTATTGTTCCCCCACCATTTTTTCTTCCAAAATCTTGTATTTTTTCATCCCCTAGTTTAACTGAGGTATTTGTGTGAAAAATATTCCTTACTTACGCCACTCCTTTCCACAAATAGGATGTCCTTTCGTATGAACTTCTTCCTCGAAATCTAAATTTTTTTCTTTTTCGATACGATCCAAAGGAATTGGCCCACCAGCTGTTTCTTCTCCTATTCAGCTTCCACCACCACTTGCTCATCAAGCCCGGTTCATATCTCTTAGGTCGAGTACTCCTAACCCCCCGAATTCTTTCCTTTTACACACCCTTCTCCAATTGACCAAATGGAAACCCTTGTTATTTTCGTCTGCTCCCTTCCAAGGAACCTTCTTCTACTCTTGTCGGTCCTGTTGATAACCCACTTTGGGAGCTCAAAGATAGACATCAGGTACATTGGTAGGCTACTAAGCACTGAATGGAGCAGAGTTATCCTCCCTCCGAATGTAAGGAACCGTCCCTTCCATCCTGCCAGTTTCCTGTCCACTTTCTCTATTAAAGGAAGCCAGTCCTCTCTTCATAGCACACCCGGTCTGATGGGCGTGCCTATATACGTAATCGGAAAATTAGCGACCTTGCATCCCAACATATTCTTGATAGTGTTAATCGAAGTGGATAAGTTGTCGCTGAGAGGAGTAACGCAGCTCTTCATGAAATTGACTTTCAAACCTGCCCATGCTTGAATACATCTCAAAATTAAAGTAATTGCCAAGACCTCCTCCCCCCTTGCCTCCCCGATGATAATAGTGTCATCCGCATATTGTAGAATCGACATTCCTTCCTTAACTCCTTTTATCCGGACTCCCGAAATAATTCGTTCCGCTCTATCCCTTCTGATCATTTCGGCTATACCATCTGCCACCATTGTGAACATTAATGAGGACAATGGGTCACCCTGCCATAGACCTCTCAGACATCTGATTTCCTTTTCTGTTTTACCATTGATTTGTACGAACGATTCCCCCCGACGCATTTCATAATTCAAGCTCTCCATTTATCCTCGAACCCTTTCAGTTGCGGAACCTCATCCACGCAATCTCACTCCACTGAGTCGTAGGCCTTTTCAAAGTCTAATTTTAGTAGGAATCCGTCTGAATTCTCTGTACTTCCTCTATAAACCATCTCATGAACTGAGGCGACGCTGTCCATAATGTCCCTCCCTTTAATGAAACCGCTCTGCGATTCACCGAGTACATCATTAAGGTGCGGTGCTAATCTTGAGACTAATACCTTTGTGATGATTTTAAATGATTCGTCAAGAAGGCTATTAGGTCTGAAGTCCTCACTCCTCGAATCTCCTTTTTTTGGGATTAGAACAACGATTGCGTAGTTCAGTCTGCCGATGTCCGCAGCTTCAGCGTGAAATTCTTTGAAGATTTCCATAAAATCCGTTTTGATGATTTTCCAGTATATCCTGTAGAAGATCGGTAATCCGTCGGGTCCTGGAGCTTTGTCTTGTCCCAAGTTCTTAATAGCTTGATATACCTCTTCCTTTGAGAACTGTCCCTCTATCCCCTTGCTACCGTCTATTCTATTGTCATCTCAAAAGTCTTGCTGAAGCCTGCTTTTATGTCTATTTGTTTGGCCTACCAGTTCTTTGAATTTGTCTTCCAGATGACTTCTGATTTCCCCTTCATCCTCGGTCCACCTGTCTCCCACCTCAATACCAATGATCCTATTTTGCCTCTTTCTTCCGTTAGCAACTTTATGGAAGAACTTTGTGTTCGCATCCCCCTCATTCAGCCACTGAATCCTGGACCGCTGCATCCAATAATATTCCTCCATCTCGGCATATTGATGTATTTTTGATCTGCTATTTGTCAGCTCTTCCACCTCCGTTCCCAATAAATCTCTACCCTCCTCTGCCATTTCTAATTCCCTAATTCTTTCTCCTAACTCTTCCACCTTGCGTTTGACCTCACCAAACTCATGCCTAGCCCAGTTCTTCAGCCTCTTCCGCAATCTCCTAGTCTTCGCGATCCAATTTCCTATTGCGTTGGTTTCGTCAGTATCTGTGCTCTATGACTCTTCAATAATCATTCGGATGTTGTCGTGCCTAGTCCAGGAAGGGGCATGCATTATACAGGAAGGGGCATGTACCTTCAACCATTTTTTTAAATATTATGAATATAGATTTAATGCTACATACATGAACTTTTGAGTGATTGTAGTTATGTTATTTTCTTTTTTACATAACCGAATCAAAATCTCCCCGCGGTCCATTAAAAAGAGTTTAACGAAACATTTAATTAAAAGATGGAGTATGAAGTTCATGAAATTTAACAGGCTGGGTCATGATGGACACTAACCATATCTTCATATGCTGCCCTAGAGCCACTCTAACCTGGGAAGTTATAGGATTGGGATTTCACATTGTAGAGACCCCTAAGAGCATAGAGAACTTATGGGGTAGTTGGAGAAAGGATAATATTAGGATAGAACATAGGACATTGTGGGATATCACGACTGAGGCTATTTTATGGTCTCTCTGGCTGGATAGAAATGACTTATGCTTTCGTAATATTATATGTCATTTTCATATTATATTGCGCAAAATAGTGGTCCTTATAAATGATTGGGCAGGTCATACAGGCTCCAGGAAGAGAATCCGATTCGAGGGGGCAGAGTGACCAGGTTGGACCTGGCAGCAGTTATCTCCTCACTAGTCTTTTGGGGGGTTGGTTTTGGAGGAGGTCGCTGCGAACCGGCATTCTCATGTATCTTGAAATGTTGTTGTTTGTGCCATAGTGCACGCTACTTATCTTCATCATAGGTGGTATGTTGTAATAGAACAGTTGTATTTGGTGCCGACGTGCACAGTACGTTGTATGAGATGTTGTAGGACTATTTTGTAATTTCGTTAATGTTTCATTAATGAGATCGGTGACCTTGGTCACTTTTATTTCAAAAAAAAACAGGCTGGGTCATGATACTCATTCTCCGGAAAAAAGAGAACCCGCCATATACAAGACAGTTTCATGCTCAAAAATAATAACAACCTTTATACATATATTACAATAAATTGGCGTGGAACTACTCCAACTCAGCCAAAAAGACCTCACCCCCATGCTTGAGGCTAGCAAATCCCAATCCGACCTAAATAGGTCAAATGTAAACCCCAAACATTTATGTTCCAAAAAATAGAAGCACCCACCCAATCTGATCTGCATATGTTAAAATTAAGCAATTTTTCTCATCCCCTACTTTGTCCACCGTCGTCGCCAACCGCAACCACAATTGCAGTCGTCAGCAACGATAATACTAACGCCACCTCCAAGCTCATTAACATAATAGAAACCCTAAGTACCCATCCAATCTGATCTGAATATATCAAAATTTAGTTATTTCTCTCATTTCCTAGCTTGTTCACCGTCCGCCATCAATGCCAACCACAACCACAGCAGTTAAGTTATTTTATTTTGGATGAAACACGAATAAAACATGAAACCATGAGAACCTAGATCAGTTTTTGCTATAAATAAGCACAATGAGAAAGACAAAATTATTATTTTAATTTAAAAAAAAAAAGATAATGAGGTTGCTCAGCTATTTAATTATTGATTAAGATCTCTGAATTAGAAGATAAGCCTATGGTATTAGTGTTCCCAAAGTTCCTCCTGTTTGAATTAACATACTTCTAGTTAAACCTCTGTACTTCTTTCCTCATTAATTGGAGCTCTTTCTATCTCACTTTCCCCTTGTGAGCAATATTTGCAATGACACGTTCTTCATTGTGTACTTTGGGATGGGTTCTAGGATTCTTCTTCGTCGCGGTTGAGTTCCATCGTCGAAATTTTCTGAATCCTGCAGATTCATTGGCGATGGAATTTGTTGTGAGCAAACAGTACAGGAGTGCATACCACTTTCAACCTCCTCACAACTGGATGAATGGTAAGCCCCCTTCTCTTTTTTTTGCATCATTTCTTTTTCTATTAATAGCATCAAATCTTAAATCTCTTTTCCTTGATTAAAGTACTACTACTTATTAACATCTTCAAGAAAATGCTAGATTTGAGGGAATTTTTTTTTGGGGGCCATATTGGATCTTGTTGACTTGCCATTTGAGTTATAGAACATGTTGCGAAATCTCATAATCCTAAAATTTCTCATACTCTTAATACTAGACTGAAGAAATTACTTGAATTTTGGTGCTATTCCAATTAAAAGGGAAGTCGTCGAATAAGAGTGTTGATCTTGGGGAATTTTTTGCCGTCATAGGCCATTTTTCGAAAATATTTGCATTTTTGGGTCAGTTCCCCAACTATTAGCGCTTTTGGGCTACTTTGTGCCACGTCAGCAGCGGCCGCTATTCTCAATAACGGTCTCTTCATTTCGAGGTCGCTAATGGGAATATCGACCTATATTTTAATTTTTTTTGAATTTTTTGTTTGCCGTCGCTATTTCCACTAGCGACCTTAGTATAATGAGGTTAGTGAGCTCGAATGAATGTATTGACACTTAGCGATCCCTAAAGAGATTTCCCCAAAAAATTAAAATTGAGGTCGCTGTTGGGAATATCAACCATAGTATACTAAGGTCGCTATTTCCAATAGCGGCCTCAGTAGAAAACACAATCTCCTTGTTCTTTGTAAAATTGTAAAGTAGTCATACAACTAAGGCCTCTATTCGGAATAGCGGCCTTAGTTAATAAAGGCCTCTATTCCGAATAGCGACCTTGGTTTTAAAAATAAATTGATTATCATTTTTCAGAGAGTAAAAGCTCTCTATATTTTGTTAAGTGTTAAAATACAGCTCATTAAAGGTCGCTAATCCAATTAGCGACCTCATTATACTAAAGTCGCTAGTGTGAATAGCGACGACAAACAAAAAATCCAAAAAAAATTAATACATAGGTCGCTATTCCCATTAGCGTCCTTGAAATGAAGAGGCCGCTATTGGGAATAGCGACCGTTGCTGACGTGGCGCTGGCTAGCCCAAAAGCGCTAACAGTTGGGCAACTGGCCTAAAATTGCAAATAGTTTCAAAAAATGGCCTAGTACGGCAAAAAATTCGATCTTGGGTAGGGAGCTATATTATTTGTAATTATCTGTAATTAGACTGTATTTCGGATAGGGAGCTATCTTGTACGGGATGGGTTCTCTGTTTTTACGGGCAATGAGTATCATGGCCCACCTGTTGGGATGAACATCATTTTTTTTATCTTGGTTGTTTGTTTTGTTAAAATATTTTTAATGAAACACGGGGGTTTTGGACCCACTGTTTATGGAAAAAAAGAGAGTGCTGATCTTGTTGGAGTTTTACTAGGCATGAGTACAAATCATTGTTGAGATGCCGAGTTTATAGAATTTGCAAACCTGCAACAAGAACCCTGGGAGCACTGTGAGATTCGGTACCTCCTTTGTTTCTGAGGCTGTTGATGCAAGTTTATAGGACACCCACTGCGCCGATTAGGACTACGTTTTTGTCATATCGAATCAGGATTTCACCTTTCTATATTGCAATATGCGATGTGTTTTTGCTTCGTTGAAAACATTTCCACTTTCTAATCTGAAAATTTAAGTCCATTAATTATGTTTTCCTTTTGTTCAAAAGATCCCAATGCACCAATGTATTACAAAGGCTACTACCACCTATTCTACCAATACAACCCTGATGCAGCTGTATGGATCCCCAACATCACTTGGGGCCACTCGGTCTCAACGAACCTCATCCATTGGACCGGGCTCGGGCTTGCACTTACCCCATCTGATCCGTTTGACATCAACGGTTGCTGGAGCGGTTCGGCCACTCTGCTCCCGGGTAACAAACCTGTTATCCTCTATACTGGCCTTGACACAGACAGCAGGCAGGTCCAAAATGTTGCATACCCGAAAGACTTATCTGATCCATTCCTTCACGAGTGGATCAAACCCAATTACAACCCGATAATTGAACCGTTTGAAGGCGTCAATGTTAGCTGGTTTCGTGACCCCGCCACTCCCTGGCTTGGACAAGATGGGCTTTGGAGAACATTAGTTGGGGCTGAGTTTGGGAAAGATGGGCATGCCGTGCTGTACAAAAGCAAGGATTTCGTCGATTGGGTTCGGGCAAATGATTCACTACACTTTACGCTCGGGTCAGGCATGTGGGAATGCCCAGATTTTTTTCCACTAGGGGATAACAAATATGTGTTAAAGATTAGCTTCTTCGATACTTTTAGTGAACATTACATAATTGGAAGGTATGATGAGGAGAGGGATGTGTTTGTGGGTCAAGATTCATCGTCGAATGACTATAAGATGTGGCCGAGAGTGGATCATGGGAGATTCTATGCATCGAAGAGTTTCGAGGATGAGAAGAAGAGGAGGATATTGTGGGGGTGGTCACATGAAGCAGATAGCAAAGATGATGCTACAGCCAAAGGCTGGTCTGGTATTCAAGTAAGTAAATGAACCATCGATTGACTAATAAAATTTGTTAGTAACTACAATGGATATATATATCACTGTTTTGTTGTGATTGATGTAATGGTTTTGCACAGACAATCCCGAGGGTCGTTAGCCTAGATGCTAGTGGAAGGCAATTGGTGCAGTGGCCAATTGCGGAGATTGAGTCGTTAAGAGGGAAACACACACATTTGAATGACATGGAACTCAAGACAGGAGGTCTGCATGAAATCAAAGGACTAACAGCTTCTCAGGTTACTACATATTCTCGTTTATATTATCTAGTAGTATTCAAACATGATCGATTCGCTTGTTTTAAATTGTTCATGAAAGCAGGCAGATGTTGAAGTAGAATTCGAACTAGACATCAACCTCAACAAAGCAGAGCCCTTCGACCCCAACTGGCTCGCAGACCCTTCCCAGCTTTGCCATGAAAAGGGACCTTCAGTTAATGGCGGAGTTGGACCTTTTGGGCTTCTGGTCTTAGCTTCCCACAATTTGGAAGAACACACAGCTATATACTTCAGAGTGTTCAAAACCAGCGAAAACTACGCAGTTCTGATGTGCGCAGACCAGAAAAAGTCATCACTGAGAGATGAACTACTGAAGCCAGCATCTGGAGGCTTTGTCGACATAGACTTGAAGAATGATGCGAAGATTTCTCTCAGAACTTTGATCGATCATTCAATTGTAGAGAGCTTCGGAGGTGGAGGAAAAACTTGCATTACTTGTAGAGTTTATCCCACATTGCTCGCCAGAAGTAGCACCCATATGTATGCATTCAACAACGGGGCAGAAACTGTGAGGATATCGCAGTTTAGTGGGTGGAATATGGGGAATGCACAGATTAGCTAAGGGGTGTTTGGTTGGTTATAAAACTTTTTCATGATTCTAAAATTATTGTAGAGAAAAGAAATATGTGGCATTGAGTTATGAAAAAGTGTTTAATGTTATGAAAAAGTGTTTCATGAGAGATTAGATTTGTTTGAGTTGTAAAATACTGTAGCGAAAGTAATTAAAAATACTTTTTAACTTTTTGTTTTATTTAAAATTAATTCCAATTAATTAGGGTTTAGACTTAAACTAACTATTATAATGTACGTACATTGCATGTCTAAAAAAAAAAGTAAAGTCATCATATTAAATGAATATATATTGAATAAGAAAAAAAAAATTTATATTTGAATGTTTTGATTTGGGCTACACGTGCGATGTGCATTTATATTTGTTGGATATAGTTTGGACGTGTATTATACGTGTTTATATAGTTACAAAGTTAGAGATTGTTTGTTACAAACTCCAACTCTCCCATTAAAATAGTAGAGATTAATTAGGGCTTAATCCGAAGCTAGTCTGATCTTAAACTCTATAATTGTGCCATAAAATCGATTAGTGCAGGGTAGTCGGTAGTCACGTCTATAAGTGTGCCAAGAAATAGATCCAAGTAGGAGTAAACTAAAGCAAATTAAGAACAGTTGATAAAAACGAAAATGAAGTTACTATAAGATTGTATTGTTTAAGAAGACTTGGATCATTTTTTTAGTATTAGTCAATTAATCTCTAATCTCTAATCTAATCTAATATTATAATGGGAGAAGGCCTTAGTGTCATTTGTAAATGTTTTGTCATTCTACCAACTTGTGCAATACACGAGAAGGCCTTAGTGTCATTTGTAAATATTTTGTCATTCTACCAACCCGTGCAATACACGTGCATAACTATTATAAAGGAGGTTCTAAGTTCAAATCCAGACTATGTCTAAATTTTTATTTTAAAAAACTATATTTATTAAGACGTACATCGCACGTGTAAATTACTAGTAATACTATAATGGGAGAGTTAGGATTGTCATTTGTAGACAACCTGTAATTTGTAGATATTCAACCATCTAATCTCAACCATTCATTTTTAAGTGAGAGTTATATTAACTATTCATTTACTTAACTGTTGTTACTTACCATAATACCCTTAAAGTTCAAATAATTTCCCACATAGTTATTTATAAAAGTGTCACTTATATAAAATAAAAGGCTAAATTCGAAAAAATCCCACTGAAGTATTGGTCATTTTTTTTTAAAAATCCCACTAAACTTTTTTATTTTAAAAAAACCACATTCAACTATGTTATCAAAAAACCCACATTGACGGAGTTAAGGTTTCCGTTAAGGTTTATGTGAAAAACCACATTCATCTTTCATTTGTGTTTAAAAAAATATCACTTAACTAATCAGATGTTTAAAAAAACCTCACCGAACTATTGCATCAGTGCAATGCATGTGACATAAACCCTACTAGATGTTAATTCCGTCAATGTGGATTTTTTGATGATATAGTTGAGTGCGATTTTTTTAAAATAAAAAAGTTTAGTGAGGTTTTTTTTTAAAAAAATGACCAATACATCAATGAGTTTTTTTTATATAAAATTTAGCCAAAATAAAAGTTTATGCTACCAGGGGTAATTTGTAGGGGTGGCATTCGATCCACCCGGGCCGAAGCCCAGCGGGTTTGACCCGGTTCCGGGCTAAGGCGGGCCGGGCTTTTGTTGGAATATTGAGGCCCGACCCTGACCCTCGGCCCCTAGCTTGGGGGCTAGACCGGTTCGGGGTTATTTTCATTTTTTTTAATTTTAATTTTTTAAAACTTTTTAAATTTTTTTCACAATTGTTAAAATCATATAGATAAAAGAAATATTCAAAAATTATATTTATGAATTACAAAATGTAATATGTAATCAAATAATTGAGTAAAAATTTATTTCATTCAAATAACTTCAAATAACAATACGAGAGAAACATTTGTATTTAGAAATCGAGATGGTCTCTATTTAGATTGAAGAGAATGCAGTGGACTATTGTCGTGCACTTGTACTTAACCTAAATATAGAATCTCATCCCCCTAAATTTTCCCAATTATTTACAATACATTATACAAATTACATTATACTAGTTCTTCACTCGTCGCTACTTGTTGATCCGTTTTGTGATTCTTGTAAATCTTGAGTCATCTCGTCCGCTTTCATCCAATCTTCGGCTCATACCAATATCTCCAAATTTTTTGACGTCAAGCGATTCCTGTTCGTGCTCAATGGCTCATAATCCTGCCATCAAGAGAAAAAATACTTTCCGATGCAACGGTTGACACCGGTACAGTTAGCAAATCTTTAGCCATGCGAAAAAGAATGCTAAAAATATTTTCATTAGTTTTCTAAAAAGAAAACACATCTACTACATCTTCAATGGGAGGTTGTGTATTATACAAATTCAACTCATTTGGTGAATTGGTTCTTGGTTTTGTTGATTTTAAGAGATTTAAAACAATACTAGTGGCAAGACTCTTTCCCTTTGATAACATAAAAAAAGATAAGAACCAAAATTTTATGTTTGTGTAGTGTTAGATGAATAGATTCTATCGTAATTATCATGTAAACTATTTAAAATATTTTCAAATTTTGTAGTGAAAACAACATGATTAAAATCATATATTTTTTCTTGTGGAACAGAAGTATAAAAAATCTTAATTAAATTTTTGTGCCATATAACTTTATCATGAGATTCATTACATTAGCAACACAATATAACATAGGAAGTGGATAAAAATATCTTAAAAATTTAATATAAGCGGCATAAACCATTTCTTTAATGAAAGGGTCATTTACCAAATCTTTAATTGTTGTCATCATAGTGACAATTGCAAGTAAAATACCACTAGATGTAGATATAAATGTTTTTGAATCTTGTAAAGTATCATCATTAAAAGGTTCTAAAAATTTGTACAAACCATCGGCAAAAAATCAGAAATCATCATCTAACATACAATCTTGCATACCCATTGCAATACAAAATTCTCTAAGATTAAAACGATAGTGAAGAACAACACTTAATAAATTAAAAGTAGAATTCCAACAATGTCTAACATCTTTAGGAAAACGTTTAAATACAATTTTCCTAAGTTGACACCAATCATGAAAAGCTTGATATATTGGACCACTACACGTAATAAAATGAACACAATTTCTCATTACCACTATTTTATCGTGTCCATATTTAAGTGCATCTTGAACACAAAGTTTAAAATATGACAAGCACACCTAGCATAAAAATTTTCGGTTCTATAGGATTAAGTGTAATTAGTAAACTAGCAATTGCCTTAGTATTAGAGGCGTTATCAAAATCAATAGCAAAAACTTTATCAAAAATACCAAAATTGTTACATACTTTCGTGATGTGTGTGGCAATTATTTCATCCTTATGTGGGTACCTAACAAATCCGAATGAAATTATTCTCTTATGAAATAGCCAATCGGAATCTATCCAATGACATATTACACACATCACTGGTATGCCGTTCACTCCTACCCACCCATCCGATGTCAAAGAAACTCTAATGTTTAGTGACGCAAGTGTTGCTACTAAAAAATCCTTAGCCTCATTATAAACTAGTTTACAATCACCCTTTACTATATTCCTAGGAATTTTTTTATGATGGGGATTTAATGCGGTTTGTGCAAATGTCTCTACATTCCTACTTTCACCAAAAGAATAAGGTAATTCATCTCTAATTACTAACTTAGTCATTTCTCTACGAACGATATTGTGATCGTAGCTATGACTATCTATTTGGCCGGTCGTAGGGTGTATTTTTTGTTGTGCGAGGTTGTCTTTATAAAATTTGGTTTGACATTTGCTTCAGTGTCATTGAAGTGTACCCGTTCCCGATCCTAGTTTAAACTTATAGGGTGTTTGACATTTCTTACAAATTTTTAATCATACATTCTTATCATTTTGTGAAGGGACATAGTCAAAATATTTGTGTACTTTGGATGTGTTCCCTCTTGTTTTACGGGTTTGAGATGGGCCTTGTTCCGATGGTTGTGGTTCTATATTTTCTATTTCTACTTGATCCGTGTGTGTTTCATGAATATCGAGAATACTATCATAATTGTAAAGTGTTTCTTCACTATCTACATATAGAAGAGGAATGGAAGGAATGCGACGACTACTAGTGGACTCCTTGGCTACTATATCTACCACGTGATTGGTTATATGTCATCTAAACTAGTGTATGTTATAAAATTTTTAGTGTATGTTTTAAAAATTAATTGTAGTGTATGTTTTAAAATTTTAATTCTACAAAACAAGTAAAGATAGATAAACTAGTGTATATTATATAAAATTATTCTACAAAAAAATAAAACAACAACTATAAAATGATTATTCTAGTGTATGTTTACCAATTTACGAAAAAAATCTAAAAACAAGCAGAAGACGAAGAACAAGAAAACCCAATTTAATTATGAGAAATAAATGATAACAAATAACAATGATAATTCTAAAAATTATATAAATACGAAAATACCGTATGAGTGTAGAATATAGATTGAAGAATGGAGGTAGAGAGAGTTGAGAGCTTGTAGTGTTGTTGTTGATGTTGAATCTTGAAAGAGAGTAGTTGAATGTTGTTGATGTTGAATCTTGAAGGAGAGTAGTTGAATGTTGTTGATGTTGTTGATGTTGAATCTTTTTTTTTTAGGGAAAAGGTGGAATAAGGCCATCCTGTTTCATTAATAAGAAATTAACAAAACAACCCCAACATACTGGGGCAAGTTACAACCTACAGACAGAAAAAAACATGAAGCGACATGACCAGTATATATAATCAGCTCTCACTCTAAACTACAAGGACCAACTAATTGTATGTCTGTCAAGCAAGCTTCGAGCATCCACCTCCACGACACGCGCCCACCCACCTTAAGCGAATCATGTGGAATTTGAAAATTTGCCCTCCCCTCATTCTACCTCACCAACGCAACTTCACACATGTAACACCCGGTATATATATAATATTATATAGAGATATATAATAATAATAATAATAATAATAATAATATATATATATATATATATATATATATATATATATATATATATATATAAAATAAAGTATAAGAAAAAAAAGAAAGAAAGAATGAAAGAAGGGTGGTGACGTGGAGAAGGAATGGAAAGAAGGAAGTATGCGTATGGTTGACTAGGTTGATCATATGGAATAAATAAATGAAAGGAAGTGTTGGTGTGGGTGTGTGTTGACCGCGACTTGACCTAGGGATTTAATCCCATATCGGCCTAAAGAAGGGGATTAAAGAGAGATATATAGGATTGCCCATGATGAAGGGTTACCAAATGGTTAACCACATTTTTGAGGCAGCCTGTGGTGGGCGTGGCTAGAGTTTTGTGTCCGTTCTTTCGCGTGCGCGCACGTGTAGCCGCGTGCACAGCTGAGTCGGACTCGGGGCGTTACAACACATGGCCCAGTTGGAGTCGCACACCAAAGGAGAGCCGTGAAGATGGTACTCACCTCTGTCACGCTATAGCTCTCATCAGCAGTTTCTCACCAAACAAAATACTCGGTCACCCTAACCACGAACACCGACAAGGAGAGAGCCGTGAAGAGGATACCTTCACCTCTCACATGCATCAAATCTCTCTAGTGATTTCTCACAAACACTAACAGACACCAGCACAGAATAGAGAGAAGCAACATCTTTACTCTCCCACTCTCTCACACTCTCTCTCACGCAAAATCCGAAACAACCACAACTAACAGAAGCATCACCTTTCCCTCTCGCCCTACGGGCGGTGGACGTTGTAGATTGCAGGTTTATTGATGAGGGTGTAGTGACAGCGCTGTTGCGAAACCTGTGGCCGTTGATTAACAGGTGCCGAATTCAGGGTGCGACTACCCCACTACCAACCAAAAGCAGATACATCTCCACCTCAATAATTTCTACAAGACACCTCATGGGGGATCCCGTCTGCGGACCCAAGTCCCACCTTGTGCCATAATGGTGCACACCTATGGGGGGGACCCCGTCTTCGGGCCCTAGCCCCGTAACCGTGCAACATAGCATTGAGGCGTAATGGCGGTGCTGCTTAGAAGACTGTGGCCATCTGGTGAAGGCGCTCAAGTGCAGCCGTTGTTCATCTCAATCACTCCCCCCTCTCACTCTCTCACTCCACCTCTCAATCAATACATTCACACCACATAATCAAATCACACCACACAATCCCTCCATGGATTGCTCATTGCTCAGGTTGGTTGGCCAGGGTGGTTGAGCATAAGCGCTGAATCGACCGTGGCACTGTCGACGAAGCCATCACTGCCGCTGAATAGTTTATGGCACCGCTATCCTGTGGCTTGATTGCGAAGGGAGTAGCCTCTGTGCCACCTCGACCTCCGCGCCATAGGAGCTTGCTCAAACTATGTTGACGACGGCTGGAGGAGCCACCACAGTCATTCGGTGGTAGAAGAATCACACCGGATGTTCGAATGGGGCCGGGACGAAAGCTCCTGCTCCAGCACCTCGAGCTCCTCGTCATAGGAGCTCGCCCAACCCGCTTCGACGGAAGTGGCGACGGCGCGGTGGGGGGGGGGAAGAGGGTCGATGGCGGAGAGAATGCTCCTGCTCTGCCACCACGAGCTCCACTCCATCGGAGCTCGCCTGGTGGTTTGAGCGAACAGTCGACTGGTGGTTTGAGCAGTCGACTGGTCTGCGCGGGATTTGAGAATTTGAGAAGGATTTGAGAAATATAGTCTCACATGGGAAGTATACAAAAACTAATTTGAGTATAAATATAATTGCCTACGATCAAGAGTCACCTAATTGGTTAACCACCTTTTGAGAGGCAGCCTGTGGTGGGCAGTTGTACTACATAGTATCTAATTTGTCTTCATAAAAATATTAAAATTGTCTGAGTATTGGGGCGGGGCATTACAAATGGTATCAGAGCCGACTTTCGACACCGAGTGTAGAAGAGGGCCTATGATCTAGTTCACGGCAGGGAGATGATTCTCCGGATAGGCAGGGTGCATTTATATGTACTGGGTGTTTCTACACATTTCGTGGGATCAAGGACTATTCTACAACGGCTAGAAAGGCGGATCCTACACTAGATGTGTGTCCCGTACTCAGCGAGGACGCTGATTTCTAAAGGTGCGGTGTATGTAATACCCCAGATCTTGAGCGAACAGTCGACTGGTGGTTTGAGCAGTCGACTGGTCTGCGCGGGATTTGAGAATTTAAGAATTTGAGAAGGATTTGAGAAATATAGTCCCACATGGGAAGTATACAAAAACTAATTTGAGTATAAATATAATTGCCTATGATCAAGAGTCACCTAATTGGTTAACCACCTTTTGAGAGGCAGCCTGTGGTGGGCAGTTGTACTACATAGTATCTAATTTGTCTTCATAAAAATATTAAAATTGTCTGAGTATTGGGGCGGGGCGTTACACTCCTGCTCCAGCACCTCGAGCTCCTCGTCATAGGAGCTCGCCCAACCCGCTTCGACGGAAGTGGCTACGGTGCGGTGGGGGGGAAGGGGGTCGATGGCGGAGAGAATGCTCCTGCTCTGCCACCACGAGCTCCACTCCATCGGAGCTCGCCAGATCTCAAAAGCGTCGAAGAAATCCTCCAACTTTCGTCGCCGAGCTGGAAGGGAGGGAGGGTCGCCGCGTTGGTGGAGGAGTGGTAAGGGAGGACGACGGGGAGGGGGGGCGGCGGCGCTGAGGGCAAGCCGCCGCCGCCCCAAGGAGATAGATCTAAGGTTTTTGTTCTTTTTGGGTTCGGGAGTAGGTGGGAGAGAACATGCCTAAAAAGTTTTTGTAAATGACTAAACTTGTTGATATTGAATCTTGAAAAAGAGTAGTTGAATGTTGTTGATTTATGGAGAAAATTGAGAGATAGTACAGAGAGTTGAGTGTATTTGTGAAGAGAATTGAATGAAATGAGATTATATATATAAAATATGTATTTCTTCAATTTTCCAAAATACCCACAAAAACTAGCTAGTATAAATCCGTTGGGGGGTATTTTGGTAATTTTACATACCCTTTTTTTAATAAAATAGTTTTTGGAAGAAAAAAACTAGTAGCAGCAACGGTTGGCCCGCGGGCCAGCCCAAGCTGGTTCAATCCGGTCGCGGGCCGTTACTGAATTTTTTTCGTGTTTTCAGGAACCGGACCGGCCCCCACGTTTGGGACGGTCTGACCCCGGTTCAGCCCGAGTTTGGACAGCCCGGGCCGGGCCTATGACCGAGCGGGCCGGGTCGGGCCAGTCCCGGGCCAGTCCGGATTGAATGCCACCCCTAGTAAGGGGCGGCAACCGGGCTACCCGGGCCAGACCGGGCCTCAAACCGTGCGGGGGAGACCTAGTACTTCATTAAAATATTAAATGCGATGAGCGTGCTTGTCTTATACGTAATCATATGTCAGTATCATCTTCACAAACTTCACTGATCGTTGCTCCTTTCTCTAAGTAGACCTAAGTAGACAGGGTAGGGATGGACATGATATAAAATATTAAAAGTATGCTAGAAGATCTTAGCCTCTCATTGTCAAATATTTTCTCTTTGTTTTTTGTCTCCTCCAGATTCCCTTCGTGATCCAGAAAATCCTTTTAATAAGGGCACATGCTCTTATTAAAATCCACATCTTAGTAAATCTTTTCGATTTTCAAAAAGATCATGTAATCATCTCAGGACTGGTAGTTATAAGGTCCTGTAAGGAAATAAAAGACTGGGCATTCTTTTACACTAGTACGATTTCACGTGCGATACACATTTTAATAAAGACTTAGAGTTAAACGTGTGATATATGTAAGTTGTTAGTAATTAGCATACTCGATGAATGTCTTAATTTTTTAAAAAAATTGGAGTTGAACGAGCGATACTCTTAAGTTTTAAAGAATGTAATTTTTTTTATTTGCACGTGCAATGCACGTGTTAATAAATAGAGTTGGAGTTGTACGTGTAGTACCCGGGTTTGTTTGATGAGAAAGTGATGTCTTATTTAAAAAAGTTGGAGTTAAACGGTTGATACACGTAATTTTCAAAAAATTTAAATAAAAACTTTCTTTGATTTGCACGTGCGATGTACGTGTTAAAAAATAGAGATAAATGGAGATAGAGGTGCGTGTGCGATGCACGAGCTTGATTGATAAAAAAATATTTTAAAAATGTTTGTTTGTTTGAAAACTTTGAAAACTTTAATTTGCACGTATAATATACGTATTAATAAATGGAGATGGAAGTGTGAGTGCGACATACTAGTTTGTTTAGTGACACAAAAAATAATAAAAGTTTGTTTGTTTGTTGTATCCCAACTCTCCCTCCCATTAATACTAGTATCATGCACGTGCGATGCACGTGGAGGTAGAATGAAAAGGACAAAAAAAAACTACCAACACGTGCGCTGCACGTGTTGACACACATACACCAACAAATAAAATATTGTTTATTTGTTTGTGAACCCCCACTCTCCCATTATAATAGTTATTACTAGTATAATGCACGTGCGATGCACGTGGAGGGTGAATGAAAAGGACAAAAAATAAATCTACCAACACGTGTGCTGCACGTATTGACATACACACACCAGAAAATAAAAAATTGTTTATTTATTTGTGAACCCCAACTCTCCCATTATAATAGTTATATAGATGATAGTTATAGATATATAGTAGAGATATTCAAATATTAATTTTGCTTTTGTTTAGATTAGTGTTGCTCTGGATCTTCCTTATTTGTAGGCGGCCACAAAGGTTCAAGGTTAGGCTTGGTAACCATTCTCATTAAAAAAACAAACAAAAACAAACCTACTTTATTTAGCGAGAAACCAGCTGTAACAATATTTGGTGGTCACTGTTCGAATCAACAAAAGTAGTAGACTGGTAGTAGTCTTCCTGAAAACTCTGACCTTGGTTCCTCCTCCCTCAAATAGAAATAGAAGGCTCTGTTTCTCTCTCAGAAATCCGGCAATGGCTGCTGGTTCATTGCTGCCTACTCTGGGATGGGTTTTCGGGCTCATCTTCGCCGGTTTGGAGTTGTCCCGTCGGAATATCCTGGTCGTATCCCCTCCGGCCTCCGACTCTTCGGCTGCGGAATTTGTGGTGAGCAAAAACTACAGAACTGCTTTTCATTTCCAGCCTGATCACAACTGGATGAATGGTTAGTAATTTTTGTCCCCCCCTTTTTTATCTTCTTTTTTTCTTTCTTTCCTTCCAATTATAACATGAAAACAAGAAACCACAAATCTTGATAGCTCTTCTTTACCATCTTGATAGATCTTCTTTACCATCTTGGTCTTCATTTTTATTCGTGTTCCTAACATGTTTTAAGACCATCTCCAACCCTCAACTTCATTTTGGAGCAACTTTTACTCCAAAATTGTGTAACTGTCACATCAAACAGTAACTTCGTCTTTAACTCATAACTCCATTTCTAACTCCAAAAATGAATATTCTCAGCATATTATTTTTTATCTACTTTTAAAATTAATTATCAGCATATTCGAAGTTTTTATATACTGTAATTGACATTTCGTATTATTTTCTAAATATTAAATATACTAAATATTAAATTAACAACCTTCAATATTAAATAATGTATAAAAACACAAATAAATTAAATTTTCATTTCTAGGAGTAGAATGTAATAAACTTTGTTAAGAAAATGTTGAATTAGGGTTTAATAAAAAAGTTGAAAACTTTTAGGGGGTTTTAAAAATTAAAAAAAATAAAAAAAATTTGCCACTGGGTGAACAGTAGCGCGCCATATATGGCGCGCCACTGTTCACTCAAGCGCCTTCCTCGCCAAAATGGCGACTAAAATGGCGTTGGGTTGGAGACCTAACCCAACTCCAAGCCCCACTTCAACGCCATTTTGGAGTGGGGTTGGAGATGCCCTAACAAAGATGCAGGGCCGGCCCTGAGTTCCCGGGGTCCGACGTGAAAAGACCAAATAATTATTTTTTGGGCCCCTAATAACAAAATTTATTACTATGAGCTAAGTACGTATCTATATTTACAAGAAGAATACAAATTTGAGAACCTCTAAAATTATAAAAAATTCTGGGGTCTGAGGCAGCCTCAAGGTGGGGGCTGGCCTTGCAAAGATGGTTTGATTTGAGGAGACTAGATGATGATGATGTTCAAGTCTAGTATCCAGGGCTGCCCCCTACTTGAGGCAGGGGAGACAGCTGCCTCAGGCACCGGTTTTTTTCGCAATGTTATGGCATCAAATTTGTTTTTCCTTATATATATATATGTATTATGTGCATAATATTTTTTGGGCCCTCTATATTTAATTTTTTAGACTTTTGTTTTTAAAATTAGTGCTTAAGTCGGCTTATTTTAGTTGGGCATGAATTTGTATGAAGATTTTTTTTCTCAAATCTCTAAATCTTCGTCTATTTCTTCGCATATCTCGGTTTTAGTAATTTTTATCATTTTTTTAAAAATAATTTTTGTATGGGGGATCCATTTAAGTTTACTTCGGGTCCCCGTAAGCTCAGAGCCGGCCCGGCTAGCATGTAGGCCATTGAAAGACCCCCGAACTTATTCTAACATGTGAGATGTGAAGGTCATCTGGGAATCATCAATGCGATATTTTCTTTTCTTTCTTGGAGTTTTTTTGTTAGATTTGTATGACTATACATTATTTTTACGGAGAGTTTAGTGCACTTGATCCAACAGTGCTTTGAGGTTTGTGATTCATTCTTTACCAAAGCACGCTTCTGAATGACTTAATTATGAACTGGAACCTCCACAACTCGAGAAGATTTAGAGTAGAAGAGGCAAAATGTAGGCTCCCACAAGTCAAACGATTTAGCACTTATAAATTCATAAAGGTTATTGGAGGTCCGTGGATCTTCTTGACACTTGTACCCTATTGCCTTGCATGATCCTCGAAAATTGGGGTTCTCGTGTAGAGGCACAATTTTTCCAAACATTAATTGAATTCTTTGCCTTTCATATGATAATAAGAAGGCTATAAGTTTTTTTTTACTCAAACAAGTAATAAAAGAAATAATGGCCATGGTCACTAATGAGAAATAACGGAACAAAGATTCAAAATACATAATACCCAAAGTCAAATGAAAGTGCTAATGAACAAATACTTAGTCATTTTTGAGTTTATAAATTTTTTTGTAATTTGTCCCATCTAACTGCACGTGCTTATAATCCTGAATTGAAAGGATTTCGTCTATCAAATCAGGATCAGGATTTTGCCCATCAATACTGTTGATATTTAGAGCATAGAGGTAGGGTGCTAGTCTACAGGACTGAAATGATTTTAATTCCACCATCGATGATTTAGAGTTTTTGGAGATCAAGCCTTCAGATAGAAAGTTTACATGAACTGATATGCAGGTCATATACCGTTAGCACTTGATTGTGGTGATGGCCAAATCTCAGTCCGACATCCTTTTCGATTTGAGAAAGCTTGGACCCTTAGCAGTGAGATTTATAGGATCATTGAAGAGTCTTTGAATACCATCACGAATATTCAGGGTGCAACAAGTATATGGATTGCGAAGATTAGGAGATTACGAAAATGCCTAAAAGATTGGGCAAAGCAAGAATTTGAACATGTAAAAAGGAGGGGAGAGAAATTAGGAGAGAGGACTCAAGAATTGGAATCGGTAGAGGGGGAGAGGGATCTCCTTGGGTCGGAGTTCGAAGAGCTGGCAAGTAGTAGACAAGAGATCCAACGTATTGGAGAGATGGAGGAGCAGTACTGGAGACAACGATCAAGGGTTCAATGGCTAAAAGAAGAAGATGCCTACACTAGATGTTTCTACAAAGTGGCGAATGAGAGAAGAAGACACAATCACATTGTGGGAATGTACCTGAAAGATAATTGGTGCGAAGATGAGGAATTAGTGAGATATCATATAGATGGTAAATTTTGAGAGCTTTTGGGCAACAAAGAAGTGAAAAGATGCAGTATGATACTGGAGGTGTGGAATACCTTGAGAATTGATGAAAGAGAAGGGATTGATCTTGTAGAATCTGCCATAACTAGTAGTGCTAATAGCGGAACATAGACACCACAAGCAACAAAAACTTTTCAAGAACTAGATGAACCAAGAACAAGCCACCATAATAATCGCAAGATCTCACAAGAACACAATAATATGCAAAGATAGCCAATACTTCTTATTTTCCAAAAAATACATAGGTTACAAAGAGATCACAACGCTTAATCTCTCTCTCACCTTGAAACACTCGACACTCGTCTCTCTTGAAGTTGTACAATGATAATGGCTCACCAATCCTCTCTAATCTGATTAGATTAACCATAGAGTTCATATCTACTGCTATATATATAGCCCCCATGCAAATCCTCAAAAGATAAACATAAATACAACTTATTGGACCCGAACCCGAAGCCCAAATATAACATATAACGCCACTCGTGGGCGACCGCACCCCGTTGCGGTCAATTGCAATGAGTCACACCAACTGGACGGTTGACTGTCCCACTCTCTGTTGGAACCCTGTACTCTCGAATACCAGCTGTCTAGTTGCGGTCGGGTGGTCGGTCGGGTGTGCGGTCGGGTGATCGGTCGACCGCAACCTAGGATAGTCAACCGCAACTCCTCTAGCTACCTTTCTTCTAGCTATTGTTGCCTTCTCTTATTGTCTTCGTCTTCTCCTTTTCTTCTCAAACTTTAAGAACTCTCATGCCTACGTATATTTGATGACACAATCCTAACAATCTTTCACTTAAACTAAATACACAACACTTTAAAGTTATTGTAATCTTATTTCGCATTATCTCTGCCAGTCTCCACTCTCATGAAAGACCAAAGTACTCCTCAGTCCTCACTCTCATGAAGAGCACCTTCTCCACTCCACCGCGTGGAGTGCACCAACCACCCCTCATCACCTCATGAAGGATGTGCCCCACCAATCGCATAGAGTACGAATAACGGATAAACAACCTTCCATGTCGGATTTCGTGTTGCAAAACTTTTCAACTCGCAGAATCTCTAATAACACCGTGTCACGCCCCGCTTCCCAAAAATACGGAATACGAGCGTGTGACGAAGCCCAGCAAATGATTTTCATTATTCATAAGCTTTAGAATCGACTCAGCATCATAACAGAAAATATAACAAGATATACACAACCACGCATGCATGAATAATTTATTAATCAACAGAAACAATTGAAACAAAATACTAATATCCCAAATAGTTTTCAAATATGGATCAAAAGATAAAACTCAGGACTATAAGCCCGTTACAAGATTCAAGTAGCAAAAGAAATAAATAATTCAAAAGAACAAAATGTTTAAAGCAAGTCTTTTCTCCAAGCGAAGCCTAGCACGTCTGTTCACCAATTTCAGCAGACAATTCGTCTCCAAAATCTGTATATATAAATATAAGAAGGAAAAATAGAGAAAACAAGACAAACACCCTTAGTGCAAGTTAGGACCACAAGTAGTACAAGCAAGGGGATGAAAACAAGTGCAAGAAATATGGAATAAGATTTGGAATCAAGAATGTATAACGTAATATAATAGGATGCAACAAGTAGTGGGATTTAAGAAACTAGCTAGCAAGGAAGACAACTCAAGTGACAAGATTGGGTAACAAATACTAGGAGTAGAACAAGTGGCAACTGAACATGTAATGGTATCAAGCATCAAGTAACAAGTATCACGTACAAGTGTCAAGTAACAAGTAACAAGTCTCAAGTAACAAGTCTCCAGTAATAAGTCTCATGTAACGAGTATTAAGTAGGGTATCAAGTGTGTACAAGTGACAAGTTAATCTTAAGTCTAATGTTTAATTCTATCTAGGTAGCACTTCATGCATCCATACTTTTACTACATAGTTGCTACAAACAGATAGTTTCGTTTAGGCCTAGTGGTGGATTTTATAAGACGGTGTACTCAGACAGCAAGTATCAAGCAAGTATGGTTCATGAATCCGAAAATAAAGTAACAAGTTCACGAAACAAGTTCGTGAATCCATTAACAAGTTCAAGAACCACACAGTGGGCTCATGAATCCAACAAGTTTATGAGCTAAGTGATGGCTCATGAATCCATCAAGAGACAACAAGTTCATGAACCAAGTATTGGAAAACACGAGCCCCTTCCGAGTACACTTACCTATATCGTCCACTACTATGACCTTTCCCTTAAACTCCGGCTTGTTATTTGTTATTATTATTATTAACCAAGTATGAAGGTGTGAGACACAGGTCAAGTAAACATGGTCAAGAACATGGAACAAATTTAAGATAATTATAAAGCATATTCGAGGGTTAACACAAATTAAAATTATCAAGAACTGCGAGAATTTCAATTCTGGACAACATGACGTTGCTGCACCAAAACTACGATTCCCGTTGCTAGAAGATAACAAATGTGGATCCGTCAGAAGGCCTAGAAACTAGACTCCTGCCCGGTTCCAACGCATATAATTAAGACACATACAAATTGTAGCAATTGATGTCAAAACAGTAAACTATACGACATTTGTGTTCAGCCAGAATTGGTAAAACTGAGTTTGTACATATAAAACAGGGTCGAAACATCATTAATTAATTCTGAGAAAATTAGGAAATGTTCTCTAGGGTGTCCAGTATCAGTATGCAAAATTTCAAGTCATTTACTTACTGGTAGCATAGTTAAAATAATTGTAAACCAAAGTGGTGCAGCAGTTTTTATGAATCTGCAATTACTGACACAGCAGCAGTAAAACTGCGATATCTCCTAAACCGTAACTCGGAATTTGAAAATTCTGGATGTTATTGGCAACTGGACACTTGGGGCTGCATTTCATTTTCAGGACTCAAGTTCAGATTTTGGTTTAATCAGTGTCGAAACAGCAAGCCAAGACAGGACAGAAACCAAATAAGACACTTTTTGTATGAAATGTATTAAAATTATACTAGTTGTGAACAAATGTATCAACGAAGAGTTGTGACTCTTAGATCATGTGTAGATAAGGCGAAACATGAGATCACCAACGATAAATAAAGAGGAGTCACATTTACAATCTACTTGCAGTATTTTCAAGGAAAAACTTGTACTAGAAAACGAAATGTACAAGAAGATACTTGCCTTAGGGTGTGGACAATGAATCCGACGAAAGAGCAACGAAAATGGATCCCGGGTGACGAGCACGATCGGCACGGATCTTGATGAGATGATCAAGATCAAGACGATCAACAGTTGAGATTCGATCTGATGAAGATGATCACGATCGGATTGGACGGCTGAGATCGGATCTGATTAGATCAGCAAATGGAGGGCTGAGATCGAATCTAATCAGATCAACAGATGGAGGGCTGAGATCGGATCTGATGGTGATGATCAGATCTGATCAAGTCACGATCTTGATGAGATCGTGTGGTCCAGATTCAAACAACTCTTCAACTTCTTCAACGACAGAGAGCGGGAGAGACTTCCGATGTCGACTGCGAGCGGCGACAGTGGGAGGGCGGTCGTGGCGATGACTGGTGGCAGGCAGCGACGACGTCGAGGGAAGCTCGACATAGGAGGCGGCGGCGGCGTGGCTCTGTTCTTGGTGGGAAAAACATAGCAACAGCGAGAGCGTGGGGCTCTGGTTGTCGTGGGCGGCAGGCGATGAAGGGGATGAGTGGAGGTAGGGGAAATGTCGACGATGGTGGATGGGGTAATGGTTTTCGGGAGTGAGGTGGCGACGACGATGGATAATGGCGAAGGTGGGTTTCGATGGCGAGATGAGATGGGTTTGCCAAGCAATGGAGGCGATGGCGTCGCGGTGAAGCCGCGACGGGGAGAGGATGACGAGGGCGAGGTGATGTGGGATTGGGTTTTCGGAGCAGAGTGCGGGGAAGAAGGAGATGAACCGGAGTAGGCGGCTGGGGTGAATTAGGTTAACACAGTAATAGGTTAGGGTTAATTAGCGTTAGGAGTAATTAGGTTTATATAGTATAGGGTTTCAGGTTTTGGGTTATTGGATAGCGGGTTTGAGTAGGATCCAAAAGGAGATTGGGTCAAAATCCACTATAATTAGTCTATATGAATTAGGTGAATTGAATCCGTCGATTATCCATGAAGAATTGCAAATTGGAGATGATGAGAACAATGCAAATTAAAATAGATTGGCACAAAAAATTGAGTCGACAAAAGAAATGATTTTACTAGAACTGGAAAACAAAATACAGAATCTTGGATTGATAAAAGATTACAGGGAAATGAAATACAGCAGAAAAATACAAATACAGGAAACAGGGGTTATAACCCGACATGGTTCAAAGTCTCTCAATGCACTCTCTGCACTAGAAGTCTCTGTGGATGACACATACAAAAAATACGCAGACTGCTCAACCCCCACTGTCTTATTTCGGTTACCCTCATCGACATTACCCTGTATATCGATAACTGTGCTCTCCAACTCACAAGAGCGACTTGAAGCTTCGCCTACCATATTGCAAAGTACCCTCATCGCAGCTATGTCTTGCTCTCTAGGATCATTCTCATGGCCAGCAGCTCTCACCAAATTAGTAACCTCTCATCCACAACTGAAAGAACTCGGTTGTACCCCACACAGCCTACTACTTGATGTTGGTTGAGAGTCAACTACAGGAGAAACACCCCTCATGTCTCTAAGCAAATACAGTGTTTTCTCATGCTTTCTTTTTGCAGTCACCATTGAATCTGCAGTTATACACCACTCCCCACTATCAACTGTAGTGGACATACCCTCTTTGTCCAGTCTTCACACGGAGATAAGATTTTTCTCCAAGTCTGGAACATGTCTTGTCTCCCGCAAGACATTACTCTGATCATCATTGGCTTTCAAGGAAACAGTATTAACCCCTCGTACAGGACACCTTTGACCATTTTCTACGATCACATCTCCAAAAGAACCCTCCTTGTACTCATTAAACACCTCTTTATTCGGAGTGTAATGAAAATAAGCTCCCGAATCAATACATCAATCTCGCATGCCCAACTCCTCCCTAGCTGATAAGCGACACCACATTGGCTTTCTTTGGTTTGACTTCCTTTGGTTTCTCTTATTTCCATGAACCAAGAACAAGCAACCACAATAATTGCAAGATTTTACAAGAACACAATAATATGCAGAGATAACCAATACTTCTTATTTCCGAAGAAATACAAAGATTATAAAGAGATTACAACTCTCAGTCTATCTCTCTCACCTTGAAACACTCGACACTCACCTCTCTTGAAATTGTATAATGATAACGGCTCACCATTCATCTCTATTCTGATTAGATTAACCCTAGAGTTCATATCTACTGCTATATATATAGCCCCCAAGCAAACCCTAAAAGATAAAACACAAATACAGCTTATGCGGTCGACTGCAATGAGTCACATTAACTGGACGGTCGACTGTCCCATTGTCACGCCCCGCTTTCCAAAATACGGGAATACGAGTCCGTGACTGAGGCCCAGCGAATGATGCGAATACACCATTCATAAGCTGTGCAGGTAACTCAACAACAAGATAACAACAAAACCACACAGATATGTAAAATCACAATAGGATAACAAAAAGTGCATGACATAGTTCAAACATAACCAACGGCTGGAAAATAAAAAATAGTTACGGGTCAAATATGCCCGGCTTACAATAAAGAGTAGTATGAAATAAAACATGAACTAAAGCAACATGAAAAATAAACAAGACTAAAACACTTGATCAGCAACACCTTCTGGTAACTCTCACCCGGGCCTGCAAACACATTATATAAAGAAAAAGAAATAAGAAGACGCCCGTTAATGCAAGTCACGGGCTGCAAGTGGTACAAGCTAAGGGGACAAGTATAAAAATAAAACAAGGTAGGAAAAAGAGCAAGAAATCAAGAATCATGTAATAGGAGAAATACAACATGTAAACAGGATCATGAACAGAGCAATACATGTAAACAAGTGGCAAGCAAATGAGTAATCAAGTAAACAAGTCAACGAGAACATGTAACGTGTAATTGGATCATGCAAGTGCACGTGTTAGTCTTATATCTAATGTTTGATTCTATCTAGGTAGCACTTCATGCATCCATCCTTTACTACATGGTTGCTACATACAATCAGTTACGTTTAGGCCTAGTGGTGGATTCTATAGGTCATGTACTCGGAAAAAACATGTCAATTGAATCTTGTTCGAGATACGTGCAAACTTGTAACGTGAAACATGTAGAGTGTAAACTTGTAGCGTAAAACATGTAAACTTGTAATTTGCAAACTTGCAACTTGTATCGGGAAACCACGAGCTCCCGTCCGAGTACGCTCTTCTATATTGCCCGCTACTAGATCCTTACCCTGATACCCCGGCTTGGTTATAAATTTTAATTAACAAAACAAGATATCTTATTTAAACTACTACCACGGGTAAAACAATCATGTACATAAACATGTATAAACCTAAGAGTACATATGTGTGTGTAAGTCGTGTTCATATAATGCATATGGCAACAAAGTATTCGCGATCATATGCGAATACGGGACCGACGGATAGCAACAGATTTCAATTCGACCGAAGAATACGAATTAGAGTCAAAGGATATACTTGCGGTATTTTGCAAAGCTTGTACGAGAACAAACGAGTTGTACAAGAGGATACTTGTCTGCTAATTGACGACGCTGATACCGAATACCAGAATAACGGGATCAGAATCCCGGACAGCGACGCACATGTAAGATACGTACACAGAGACACGTGCACAAAGAGAGCCACACAACAAAAGCCAACACAGCAAAACCACAAACTCCACTCTCCACAACAACAAACACACCAAATTCCACTTCCCAATCGGATCTCCCACACAAACACCAAACACCGATTCTCCCAAAACACCAACCACGGATCTCGATCCCCCCACAAAACACAAAACACCCAACAACGATTAATCTCAAACAACAACAATCTAATACCCTGTCTCCTTCCCAAGATTACGAGGGAGAGGGAGAGGGAGAGAGAGCAATGGCGGGAGGGAATGGCTACAACTGGGCGACGCGACTGGAGCAACGGCGGTGCTGGCAGCAAGGCGAGGGTGGTCGAGGAGAGACGGGGTGCAGGCGGAAGCTCTGGAGGAAGACGACGAGGAGAGTGCTCGAGCGTCGGGGTGGTGCTCGAGGCGATGGGTTGACGGAGGCGCGACACTAGGTTCTTCGGCGGAGGCAGAGGCCTCGGGGGTCTGCAATGGCGACGAAGGAGGACGGCTCGACGGCAATGGCAGAATGGTGGAAGATGGCAAGTTCGACGGAAGGTGTTGACGATGGAGGGTGAGAGTGGTGGCGGCGAGGCTCTGCTTCGGGATGGGGGAACAGAGGAAGGGAGGCTGATGAAGTCGGGGACGATGGGGTTGCCGAGGTGATGGATGGGTTCAAGGGGGGAAATGAAGGGGTTCTGTGTGTTGGGTTTGGGAAAACAGAGAGAGTGAGAGAGCGGGAGAAGAAGGGAGAAAGACGGGCTTGGGTGAGGGTCCTCTGTTTGGTTTTTATAACAGAGGGAGGGGGGGAGAGAGAGAACGGGTAAGGGGGGAAATTTAATATAAATTAAAAGATAAATAATAATTGATAAAGTAGTGGGGTAGTTATGAGATGTAAGAGCATCCACAGTCGTTTTTCTCATTTCTTATAAAATGGCAGCTACAGTAATAGCAAATGGACGAAGTGCTTGCAGTCGTAGTTTGCTAAATTTTTCTCATATTCGTTAGAGACGGGATATGATTAACCGTCCTAAGTTTTTTAATTTTAAAATGGGGTAGGACGGGGAATCATTCCCCGTCTCTCTCAAAAAAAATTAAAAAAAAAAAAATTCAAATAGTTTAAAAAAGTACCCAAAGCATGCAGGCCTTTGGATTGGTTCCCAAAGCATGCAAAGGGCCTTTGTGGCCTTTGGATCCATGTGTTGACCAAAAGCATGCAGTTTGAACACTTTTTTAAAAAGCATGCACTTGTGGGACGGGGTTTGATACCCCGGACGGGGTATCATTCCCCGTTTGAACCATTTTAAAAAAAAAAATTTGCCTTTAATTAGAGAGACGGGGTTTGATACCCCGTCCAGGGTATCATTCCCCGTCCGTCCGCTTTTTTAAAAAAAAAAAATTCAGAAATTAATGGGACGGTGTATGATACTCCGTTTGATACGATTAAAAAATATTTTTATCGAAGAGACGGGGTATCATACCCCGTCCTTTATAATATGAGAAAGCTCGATTCGTTTCTCATATTTGAGAAATGGAAATAGAAACTTTCTCAAAATATGAAAAAATGAGAAACGACTGCAGCACTACTTTTCGATTCGTTTGCTATAATTTGAGAAAGTGGGAATTATAGCAAACGACTGTGGATGCTCTAAGGGGGGTTTGGAGTTACGGAAGGTGAAAAGTGGGGAAAGTGAGGGGTTTGTAGGCAGTTGAGAATGTGAGAGAAATCACATAGGTTTGAGCCTATAGAATATTTATGAGTACTGGGTTGGGATTTGGGCTCGGTTTATGGGCTCAAAGAAATTTAAATAAAACAATTATGATATTGGGCTTATAATAAACAATTGGGCTCAAATAAAATAAAAAATAAGAAATTGGTCTTTAAAAATAAGCATTTGGGTTTTATACTAAATAGTTAAACAATTGTATATTGTGCTTCAAAAATAGTTTGAATAGTATAATCAAATAAAAGAGAATAGTTCAAAATTTAAAATACTCACTCTCTCTCTGTTGGAACCCTGTACTCTCGAATACCAGTAGCCTAGTTGCGGTCGGGTGGTCGGTCGACCGCAACTCCTCCAACTGTCTTTCTCTAGCTATTGTTGCCTTCTCTTGTTGTCTTCATCTTCTCATTTCTTCTCCAACTTCAAGAAATCCTGTGCCTTTGAGCCCGCAATCCTAACAATTAAGAGTATCATCATAGAAGAAGAGGTCTTACAGGCAATCAAATGCCTATAGCAGGATAAGGCGTCAGGTTTGGATGGTTTTCCAATTTTCTTCCACAGATTATTTTTGAATATCATTAAGGAGGACTTGATGACTATTTTTGGGGATTTCTATCACGAATGCGCTGAAATTGATAGATTAAATTACGCGAACATTATTCTAATCCCAAAAAAGTCAGAGATGTTAAAGGTGGCAAATTTAAGACCGATTAACCTACTGAAAAAGTCTTTTAAGATCATTACCAAAGTCCTAGCACAAAGATTGTATCCTCACTTTAACGATGTGGTGGGGAAAGCGCAGAGTGGCTTCATCAATAGGAGAGATATCATGGACAGCGTTGCGTCTGTCCATGAAATTGTCTTTAGAGGTTGCAAGAAAAAAAACCATATGGTTTTATGCTAAAACTAGATTTCGAAAAAGCGTATGACTAAGTAGAATGTGATTGTGTGGATGAGGTACTACAGCTCAAAGGATTTGGTTCGGGAAAGGAAATTCGATATCGTAGGGGACTCAGACAAGGAGACCCTTTGTCTTCTCTTTTGTTCACCTTAATTGCGGATGGGTTGACCGAAATGATTAAGAGCGGTAGAGAAGAGCATGTTATTCGGGGTCTTGCAGTCAAAGGTATACCTGAGTCAATATCGATACTACAATACGTGGACGACACATTATTGTTCGGTGCAGTGCACAAAGAAGAAATTTTGGCTTTGAAGAATGTTTTCAACTGTTTTGAGTCTTGGGCGGGTCTAAAAGTGAACCTCCATAAGAGTTGTGTTATCCCTCTTTGTAAAAGTTGGTCTTTCTCGATTGGTGCAATCAAGAACTACTTAGGATGCGAGATAGGAGAATTCCTCTAGAAGTATCTTGGCACGCCTATTAGGCCAAGATCGATGCAACGAGAGTATTGGCAAACCTTTGATAGAGAAGGTAGAAAAGAGATTAGCCGGATGTAAAATGGCACTTTCTGTCGCTAGGTGAAAGAATTGTGCTTATTAATTCTGTCCTAAGCAATTTGTCAATGTACCTTATATCAAATCTATGAACTTTCAAAATGGGTTATTAGTGGAATTGACAAATGTAGGAGAAGATTCTTGTGGAAAGAAGCAAATGAGGACAATAAAGATATTCACCTGGTCAATTGGGGTAAAGTTTGCAAGAGAAATGAATTCGGGGATTAGGAATCCTATATCTGGGCGACATGAACAAATCATTGATGAGTAAATGGTGGTGGAAAATGTAGAAAAGACGCAACAATTTGTGGGTACAAATATTTCAAGCTTTATCGGAGGAGGAAGAAGTTCATGTTGGGAGGGAGAAGTGAGCATGATAAGGCATCATTCCTCGGAAAAGGGGTCGCGAAAGTGGGTGATACTTTTCATGCTAATACAAGATGTATAATTGACAACGGGAAAGATACACGATTCTGGAAATATAAATGGTGGGAGAAACAGTGAACGTTGATATGCTTATCAACGAAGTTTGGAGAAATGGTAGACTCAGAATTCAATTACGTGATTAGCTAACTCAAGAATGTCTTCTTCAACTGCAGATATTGAAGGACTTCATTAGGACGGAGGGCCAGTACTAACGGAGCGGACGATGAGAGAAGTTGGAATTTAGAGCCTAATGATACATTCACCGTGTCGTCTATGTACAAGTGGTTAAATGATGGAGGGATTAGAAGCAAGGACGTCAATTCAATCTGGAGAACTGATGCACCAATGAAAGTGGAAGCTTTCCTTTGGCTTGTTGCGAACATTGCAATTCTTTCAAAAGTCAACATTCGTAAACGTAACCTGCAGTTGGACGTTAGGTATCTGAGATGCCCTGTAGAAGATGATGATTCTAATCACATTTCATTCACTTGTCCTAGGGCAAGGTTAGTGTGGGAAGTTTTGTGCGTAGGCTTTGGGATATTTGAGTGTCCGAGCTCGATATTAGAGATTTGGGGTTAGTGGAGAGGGAGGGTAGTCATGAAGGAGCTTAAAGAAACTTGGAATATCTCGGCAGCCTCCTACGTTATGGGGTTTATGGCTAGATGTAACAACTTGTGTTTTCGTAATCACAACAACAACAGATTTCTGGTCATGATGTATAAAAATTTTGCATCCATTCCTACTTGGGCAAGTCAAGCAAATACGAAGAGTAGAGTACGCACAGAGGAGGGGGTGTAGGCTGAGCAGGCGTTGTGGTGGGAGGCGAGTTGGAGTTGTAATTGTATCTATACCGTCTTTAGGGTGGTAAATGTAGTAGTAGTCTAGATCTTTGTAATGCGTCCTACTTTATTTCGTTAATTCATCATTAATGAAGCAGTGATTCGAACACTTTATTCTAAAAAAATAAAAATAAAAATAAAAAAATACTGTCGATATTTTCGATACAATGGATGCATTAAATGATTAGCCTTACAGAGACTGCCTTGTCTTATATATCCTTCGTTGGATTCCTTCTAATTTGGCTGCACTTCAATCTCTCCGCTCCCTTTTTTGTCTTTTGGCTTCTGTTGATGTATCGGGCTTGTCCTCATCTTGTTTAATTTGTTCTACTAATAAGGAAGAAAAGAAAAAGGAAAAAAAGATCGAGTGCTGTTTTGAAAAACTCTGCCAGTTCTGATTGTAATCTAAACTATAATTTTAACTCATTTTTTTATTTTCTGTGTCATTCTCAATCAATCGCTTTGATCAAAAGACCCGAATGCACCAATGTACTATGAAGGCTACTACCACCTATTCTACCAGTACAACCCCGATTCAGCACTATGGGTCAGCAACATTTCATGGGGTCATTCAGTCTCGACTGACCTCGTACATTGGACTGGGCTCGGGATTGCATTCTCCCCATCCAAACCGTTTGACATCAGCGGGTGCTGGAGTGGCTCGGCCACCTTCCTCCCAGGCAACAAACCTGTTATCCTCTACACAGGCCTCGACACTGAGGGCGGCGGGGTTCAAAATGTGGCATATCCGAAGAACTTATCTGACCCGTTCCTTCGTGAGTGGATCAAACCCGATTACAACCCGTTAATTAAACCCTTTGAAGGGGTAAATGCTAGCTGGTTCCGTGACCCTTCTACTGCCTGGGTAGGACAAGATGGGCTCTGGAGAATATTAGTAGGATTAAAGCTTGGGAATGATGGGTATGCCATACTGTACAAGAGCAAAGATTTCGTGACTTGGGATCGGGCAGAGGATCCGTTGCACTATACAAATGGATCGGGCATGTGGGAATGTCCGGACTTCTTTCCTCTTGGGGAGGAGGGCAAATATGTGTTGAAGATTAGCTTCTTTGATAATTTCTACGAACGTTACACAGTGGGAAGATACGACGAGGAGAGGGATCTGTTTGTGGGTGATGATCCATCGTCGAATGATTATAATTTGTGGCAAAAAGTGGACCACGGGAGTTTCTATGCGTCCAAGACGTTTGTCGAAGTGAATAAGAACAGGAGGATAATGTGGGGTTGGTCTAATGAATCAGATAGCAAACCCGATGATGTTGCCAAAGGATGGTCTGGTGTTCAAGTAAGTAAACTAACATTATACTGATAATAATAGTTAGTACATTCATTAATGGATTTATCAACGTTTGGATTGTGATCGTTTTGCGCAGACAATTCCGAGGATTGTTAGCCTAGATGCTAGTGGAAAGCAATTGGTACAATGGCCAATTGAGGAGATTGAATCACTAAGAGGGAAACACATACATTTGAGTAATGTTGAGCTCAAGCCTGGAAGCCTACATGAACTCGAAGGACTAACAGCTTCACAGGTTAGTAGCTTCTTGTTATTTTTCATATATTTTTTGAGTTTGAATTCTAGATTAAAGTGATGATGAAAGCTTTGAAAGGATTCCAGATGTGTCGATTACATTATATCGTAGTTTACTTACATGTCTGCTACTGTTTTTTCACTTGCTCTAAACTGATTCTGGAAACAGGCAGACATAGAAGTCGAATTTGAACTGACCATGAGCCTGAACAGAGCAGAGCCCTTCGACCAGAACTGGCTCTTAGACCCACCAAAGCTTTGCCGCGAAAGGGGACCTTCTGTTCATGGTGGACTTGGAGCTTTTGGGCTTTTAGTTCTAGCTTCTGACAATCTGGAGGAACATACAGCTGTATACTTCAGTGTCTTCAATACTGGAGGAAACTATGCAGTTCTGATGTGCACAGACCAGAGGAAGTCATCAGCGAGAAATGAACTGTACAAGCCAGCATTTGGGGGCTTTGTGAACGTAGACATGAAGAAAGATGGGAAGATTTCTCTGAGAACTTTGATCGATCATTCAATTGTAGAGAGCTTTGGAGGTGGGGGAAAGACTGTCATCACTTCTAGGGTTTATCCAACGTCGCTCTCCAAGAGTAGCACTCATCTATATGCATTCAACAATGGGACGGAAAGTGTGAAGATATCGGAGTTCAATGGGTGGAATATGGCAAAAGCGACGATTAGCTAAATATATATAGAAGTGAATTGTATGACTGAAGTTATGGGACATGTCAGGTTTACATTCAATTTTTTTTCTGATCAAATTGGGTTAGATATCGAGCCGAAAGTGCTGCTAAATTTGGAAGGAGAATTGATGGTGTATTGTATGAACTTCACAGCATATATTTTGTTGGTTATGCCTTGTAAAATTCTACATGCATCCATGAGATTTTAGACTTGGATGCAATTAATGTGAAACATAATATAATTAAGCCCAGGCAATTGCGACATAGTACATTCATAATAAATTATTATTTTATATTATTGTAATGTAATTGCTGCATTTCATAATATATATACTTCCAAATATAGGAACATAAATATTTTGGTAGACATGTTTGATGCTTAATATCAATGTGACCTTTCATTGCTATTGATGTCTTTGCACCAACACATTTCAAATGAATAATTCATCTGTTACACTTAGGTATGCATACACTTGAACTGTTACACACTAAGCTCATAGAAGCGCTATAAGAGCATCCACTATCGTTCGTGCTATATTTTAACTATATGCAAATTTGCTTTTAGAAATGAAGCGTTTCCGCCACTATCGCGAGAGCTATAATTTGCCAAAAAAAAAAAATAGTAAAATATATAGACGGAAGAAGATCCTCCGTCTGAGGTATTTTTTTAATTTTTTTTTGTTTTAAAAAAAAAACCAGCCGGAAGATCTTCTTCCCCCTGGATTTTCATTTTTATTTTTTTAAAAATTAAAAACCTCAGCCGGAAGAAGAACTTTCGTATGGGGCTTTTTCATTATTATTATTATTTTTTTTGTAAGACAAAAAAAAAAGAAAGGGGGAAATGAAAGGGACGGAAGTTGATTTTCCGTCTCTTTCAATTTATTTAAAAAAAAAAAAATTAACGAAGACGGAGGAACATCTTCCGTTTGGGATTTTTTTTTTCTTATTTTAATAAAACAATTTGTTAGACGGAAGATCTTATTCCGTCTATAAAATTTTGACCGGTCAAATTCTATAGATGGAAGATCTTCTTCCATCTATTAGAATTTTTTATTCTAAAGAATTCGATATTTTGAATAGACGGAGGATCATTTACCGTCTTCTATAATTTCTAAATGCTATTTCATTCTGTTATATATGGCTGAGTACTGTTCACGAGTCTGCTATAAACTAGATTTATAGCAGACGATAGTGGCGTGAAATTTTTTATATTTCTCAATTTTTAGGTAAATAGCAGACGACAGTGGATGCTCTAATAAGAGCAACTGAGCATATATTACATGTCCACAATTCACAATGAGAACAAAAAGGAAACAAACACAGCAAGATACCAACCCCTGAGAAGTTTGCAGGCTGAAACCGGCAGCAAAGAGGAGAGTACGGAGCAATTCCCTCGGTTGGTGCATAGAGGTCCGGGGTGGAGCTCTCTTTTGGCCGGCGGAATACAAGTAATATTAGAGATATGTCGCACATAATTGATGAAAGCAAAAGATATATCTATCACTCCATAAAAATCCACAAACAAGACAGAAATTGTTCAATGATTTTTCTATTTATTCGAATGCAATGAGATGATCAATTAATCAATGCAATTCAAAACAGTTTTGTAGGCTTGTAGGATTGTATTTTTTTATAATATATGTCATTTTTCGAAACTATTTTTTAGAAAGATGATTGCCAAGCTATTTGCGCCGGGGGACTCAACAACTAGACTCACCGTTCTCATTGATGAGTTTAATTATTATGAGCTCGTTGTTGGAAATGACGGGGCTTTTTTTTTTTTTTGGATAAACTCGCTGTTGGGAACGGCGAGGTTCTTTATACTAGACTCGTTGTTGGAAACGGTGAAACTCTCTATTGGACTTAGTAAATTTTCGAAAAAAAAACTCCATACAAAATATTTTTGGAGTAAACTCGCCGTTCCTAATCTCCAAGAATGTAATTCTTATTCACTTATTCTTTACTGTATACATCTATATATAAGAATTATATTCTTGGAGGAGAAGAAAGGAGATTGGGAGAAGATTGAGGGGTGAGAGATTTGGGAAATCTGTTTCCTATAGAGTAGGACAGAATATACACATTAGCACTTACTATATTTCAACACTCCCCGTCAAGTTGGTGCATAGATATTGAACATGCCCAACTTGTCAACAAATTTCAAGAAAGGCCGACTCGAAACTGCCTTGGTTAGGATATCTGCAAGCTGATCTTCTGACTTCACTTTAGCTATCTCAATGACCTTCTCATCCAATTTCTCATTAATGAAGAATATATCCACCTCTACATATTTCGTCCTATCATGTTGAACTGGATTGGCGGCAATATTGCATGCTGCTTGACTATCACAATACACCTTCATAGGTTCATTGACCACATCCTAAGTCCTGCAACAAAAGTTTTAGCCATAGAGCTTCCGCTATACTTAGAGCTACTCCGCGATACTCAGCCTCTGCACTAGAGCGTGCAACAACATTTTACCTCTTGCTTCTCCATGTAACTAGATTTCCTCCAATAAAGGTGAAGTATCCTGAAGTGGAGCATCTATCAATTATAGATCCTGCCAAATCAGCATCAGTATATGCCTCAACCTTCAAATGACCATGTTTCGCAAATAGGACCCCTTTTCCTGGAGCAAACTTAATATATCTCAGAATTCTCATTACTGTATCCATGTGATGTTTCTGAGGTGCATGCATAAACTGACGTACCACACTTAAAGCATATGATAAATCTGGCTGTGTATGTGCAAGATACATCAATCGTCCAACCAATCTCTGATATCTTTCCTTATCACAAAGCACATGATCAGATTCATTACAAAGTTTCAGTCCTTCTTCCAATGGTGTACTAATCGGTTGACAAGCGGACATTCCAGTTTCCTTCAATAAATTAAGAGCATATTTTCTTTGAGACAGAAATATCCCCTTTCTTGAGTGAGAAACTTCAATACCAAGATAGTATCTCAAAGGACCAAGCTCTTTCATTTCCAACTCTTGTGACAAGTAGTTCTTTAATGGCTTCCTCTCCTCAGGATCATCTCCAGTTACTATCATATCATCTACATAAATAATGAGAGCAGTAATTTTACCTTCTTTTCTTTTTAGGAATAGAGTATGATCAGAATTACTCTGATAGTATCCGAATGTCCTCATTAATTTTGTAAATCTCCTAAACCAAGCTCTTGGCGACTGCTTCAGTCCATACAATGCTTTCTTCAGATGATATACTTTGTTGCTGTGTTGAACTGGTCTATTCGACCATGGTGGAAGATCCATATAGACTTCTTCTGTTAATTTCCCATGCAAAAATGCATTCTTCATATCAAATTACTCCAACGGCCAGTCAAGATTTGCAGCAAGTGATAGTAAAACTCGAACAGTATTGAATTTTGCCACCGGTGCGAATGTATTTTCATAATCAATTCCATATGTTTGTGTGTACCCTTTGGCAACCAGCCTTGCTTTGTATCGCTCTATTGAACCATCAGACTTATACTTCACCATATAAATCCATACGCATCCTACTAGCTTCTTTCCTGCTGGCAGCTCGACTATCTCCCATGTCTCGTTCTTTTTCAAGGATTTCATCTCCTCATCCATACCTACTTTCCACCTTGGATCAGTAAGGGCTTCCTGCACACTATTAGGAATAGATACAGTAGATAATTGATTTACAAATGACTTATTTGATTCCGATAAGCGGTGAGTGGATACATAATTACTCATGAGATATTTGATGTTACTAGTGGGATTAGGTTCATAAATGGGTTTTGGAATACCTTTATTAGTACGGTATATATGAGAGTTTTCTTTTAGGAGGTCCGGACAACGATGACGATTGGTTTTGGGGTTCGACTGTATACTCTCACTGAAATTCGATACGGGTTGCAATTCTACAAGAGGATTTTCTACTGGTTGCAATTCTTCAAGAGGATCTTCTACTGGTTGCAATTCTTCAAGAGGATCTTCTACTGGTTGCAATTCTTCAAGAGGATCTTCTTCCCTTGGTTGCAGTTCTTCATGCAGGTCTTCCTCCCTTGCTAGATCTTCTTTCAAGTGTTCGCCATTATTTGCATCCAGTTCGTTTTGACTGACAATTACTTTATCATACCCAAGAGTCTGAACTTTACTTCGGTTAACCCCCCGAAGTTCAGCCGCAGAAGAAGAAAAATACATCTTATGTTCATGGAACACCACATCCATAGTCACAAACATCCGTTGAGTTGGTGGGTGATAGCAGCGATACCCTTTCTGATTCATTGCATATCCCACAAAAACACATTTCACTGCCCGGGGGTTTAACTTACTCTGCTCGTGTTGATATAGGTGAACAAATGCGACACACCCAAACACACGAGGTGGCAGGTTGACAACAGTTGGCGCATCCACAGCATTAGTCAGTGCTTGAAGTGGCGTGCTAAAGTTCAGAATATGAGAAGTGACTCGGTTGATTAGGTATGCTACAGAGGTAAGGGCTTCCCCCAATACATAAGTGGGAGATTGCCAGAAATAAGTGAAGCACGGACTACTTCAAGCAAGTGTCTATTCTTCCTTTCGGCCACGCCATTTTGTTGAGGAGTATATGAACATGTAGTCTGGTGAACGATTCCATGTTCCACCAAATATTGTTGTAGATCCGTATTCAGGTACTCGCCACCATTGTCACTTTTCAGAACTTGAATGTGTGCTTTATACTGAGTCATAAGCTGCTTATAACATTTTTGAAATAAACCACTAACTTCTCCTTTAGATCATCAAACAAATTCAAGTCATACGAGTGCAGTCATCAATAAATATCACAAACCATTTAGCTCCTCCAATAGTGGTATTTCTGGATGGACCCTAAACATCAGAATGAATAATCATCAATGGAATCGTGCTTTTATTCAGATTGCAATGAAAAGAAACACGGTGACTTTTGCTAATTCACATTCATCACAACGAAAACTAGAAATATCCAACTTCGAAAATAAACTGGAAAATAATTTAAGCAAATAGCCAAACGATGCATGTCCAAGACTTCGATGCCACAGCCATATTTCTGATTGCTTCCCCCCCCCCTCGGATTTATTAAGAGCAAGAGCTTGAGTCAACCTGTTTGAACTCTCAGAAACCAAATCCAGATAATAGAGTTTTCCACTTCTAACCCCATAACCAATCGTCTTGCGAGTCCGATATCCTTAAAGACACAAAAGGAAGGCCAAAAAATAACAATACAATGCAGGGTATTAGTAATTTGGGTGACAGATTTGTAACTTGCTATCCTCTTTGCCTAGCAGGTAAAGATTTACCTCTGTGGAAAGACTGATTCGTTCGGATCTACATGAGGTTGTACTCGCCAACAAGCAACTATTTGACAGATTAAAATTTAAGGATGGGACTACTAGTACTGTATCTAATGTAAGATCTTTTGTGAGAGATATGGAACCCTCGCCAGTAACGGGGGCAGGATCACCATTGGCAGTGGATACTATGGATTTGGTGGATGAGTGTAAGGTTTTAACTTGTCTAGAATCAAAAGTCATATGATCGGTAGCACCGGAATCAATTATTCATGTATTATTCATAACAGATGCAGAAATATTAAAATCCTTACCATCATTACCTGTAGCTGTAACCACTACGGAGGTTTGTTCAATGCTCTTCTCAACTCCTTCAGCAATTCCAACAGCTACAGTGAATATCTTCTTCCGAGAATCTCTACTGTGAACCCAGTTATGCGGGTAGCCGATAATCTGATAGCAATGAGCTTTCGTGTGCCCAGTTTTTCAGCATTGGGTACACTTCCTTGACTCATAAGTAGATTGATTGAAGCCCTTAGAAGTGCGTGCAGATGATCCCGACTGACCTGGAAGGATTTTGAATGGATGTGGTCGAGCCACCATTGCAGCTACATCAGAAGATTCGGAGAAGCTGTTCATGGTGCTTTGTTGACGAGCCTCCCGCCGAACATATGCGTAGGATGCCTCAAGATCAAGTGCAAGATCCTTTCGCAAAATTTCTCCTCGAACCTGCTCAAACTCAACATCTAATCTAGCCAAAAAATATGAACCCGCAAGCTGTCGATCGATTTCTGATATGTCTGGACATCGTCAGGATTCTTCATGATCACCTTATCTCGATGATCCAGTTCTTGAAAAATTTCAGTCAATTCTCCATAATAAATAGAAAGTGGCCTGCCATTTTGCCTTGCCGAAAAAGCTTTCTGGTTTAGAGCAAAAAAAAATCTAGAAAACAAGAGGGTTGTGAGAGAGAAGATAAAAAAAACCAACAAACTAATATGATACAAAAAATTATAACTACAAAAGAAATAAAAATAGAAGAAGATGAATATGAAATTTTGATACCGTTCACCGTAGATACTCGTATATAAAAAAACCCGTAAAAATAAGAATAGAAGTAGAAGTAGAAGTCCGGAATTGAAGACTTGAAGAGAGCTTGGAGGAGAGTTGAAGACTTGAAGAGAGCTTGGAGGAGAGTTGAAGACTTGAAGACGATCGGAATTTTGAGTTCGATATGATCGGAATTTGTCGTTTGATTGTGTATATGTCTTGCTACCTTGTTTGTTGAATTGTTCACAAATTGAAATGAATTGAGTAATAATAGTAGAGAGAATAAGAGAGTAAGGTGTGGATTTTTTGTTTGGGTTTTAGGGGGTATTTATAGGGGAAAAAAACAAAAAAACCAAAAAAAAAAAGGGCAAAAAAAGCCGTTAAAGGCTCTCGGATTGGGGGATCAGCCCGTTGGACCCGCGCGGGTCGAACGGTTCGCAACCCGCGAGTTCGCGAGCGGGTCGAGTACTGTGCATACGGGTTAACGGGCCGGATTTATCGGGTTAAATTCTCTATTTTACGACCTGGGTCGAGGTCAACCCGTTACTGTTAACGGGTTCGACCCGAACCCGAACCGGAATTTCGTTGGCCGGGTTAAATGAGAGGATCGCAGGTCGATCCGACCCGTCTGCCATCCATATATATATATATATATATATATATATATATATATAGAGAGAGAGAGAGAGAGAGAGAGAGAGAGAGAGAGAGAGAGAGAGAGAGAGAGAAAATTAAATAAATAAAGGAGTTGTTTTTTGGAGGATTTGAATTTGAGTTTTGGGGGGGAGTTGAGAGAGAGAGAGAAAATTAAATAAATAAAGGAGTTGTTTTTTGGAGGATTTGAATTTGAGTTTTGGGGGGGAGTTGTTTTTTTGGGGGATTTAAATTTGAGTTTTGGGGGTGGGGGGAGGATGTGTTTTGTGAGGTTAGATCTGTGCCTTTGATTTTGAGGGAATTGAAGGAGAGCAACTTGATAGCTTTCTTTGTGTTTTATTATATAAATATGAATGTTGGTTGTTATCATTTTTAGGCAGTGAACTCTCTTGTATGGGACGGGTTCTCTTTTTTGTGGAGAATAGGTTTTATGACCCAGTCTATTGGGTTTCATGAACTTCATGATCCATCTTTTGGTTGTATGTTTAGTTAAACTAATTTCAATAGAATGCGGGAGGTTTTGACCCACTGTTAACTATATAAAAAAAATATACATATATTTAATGCTAAAGGGAGGTCCAACAGCCTGCCCCAGGCTTAACAGGGTGGGGTGGAAACTTCAGATTTTACACCCCAAAAAATAAAAAATAAAAAATAAAAGGTTGTCCAAGGCCAGAGCCTGGCTCAATATTTATGCCCCGGGCTGGCGTCCATGCTAAGCCCGGCCCTATTCAGATGTTATCATGCTTACGTAGGGATTTCATCGTTGATGTCTAGCTAGTTGCTCTCCATAGTGCTTTCCTACCTCAAAAGTTACATGTAAAATCAAAATCGGGTGTCCTCTATCAGCTGCTATACAGTAACATAATGAAGTGGAGATCAATCATGCTACTAAGTAGTCACAAGTATTCATATTAGAACTTTTTCAATCGATCGAAAGCATGGAGGTAGCCACCCATCAAACTATAGTCACTTCATACATCCTGTTCACTAATGCGCTACACGTGAAAGATAATCTAAACAACTAGACCATCTCAAAGAGAAACCCAAATGTAGATGTGTAACCAATTTCATGTGCCAAGTGTTTGACAAACCAAATGAACAAGTGGTTTTTACCACTTGTGCTGCTTGCATTGCTTTGTTCCAGATATGCATATATGTGAATCACTGGAGCCACTTGTCATAGAAAAGAAACCGAAAGAATGTTTTAATGGTGGAGGGAATCCCCTATAAGTAGGATGGAAATTTAGTGGAATGATCCAATGTGTCTAGTTGTTAGGATATCTCAGTATAAATATAAGAAAGTGCAGGCATGCACTCAATAGCCAACAGGAATGCTAATATAGTACATTGTGTGGGCATCAAGTCTGAAGAATTTGTAGTCATAGATTGTGGCTTTACTTTCCTTCTTAAATTATGAAAATAAGTATATATATATATATATATGGAGTAATATGTCAAAATCAGATTTGTTAGCAAGCTCCTTTATGAAAGTTTTCGCCATCTTTTCTTCACTTTTTCTTGTTTATGTTTAGTGAAGATATGTTAGATTCCACTAAAAGTGTACAGATGGAATATATATAGTCTTGACTTGATCTATCATTATTATTAACTAACAATTAATCCTGCCCTAATTAATTATATCCTATAAAGCTCTTTAAAAATGTGTTCACCATGTTATGACACTCAAGTGACAATGCTTGATAAGATATTCATTTAATTATCTGATGCAATTAATTAAGAGAGGGAAGATTGTAGGATATTATATTGATCGATAAAAAATAGGTGACCTTCTGTACATGCAATTAATCACAGAGATGCAGGTTAAGGCATTGTTCAGAAATTAATAATTAGTGTGGAGATTGGTAGTGCATCTTATTAACAGTCTGGAAATAGTTCAATCCATAATGGCAATTTACATTATATATATATACTAGATTTACCCGTGAGCGTGCCTACGGTACGTTTTCGAAACGATACAGTATATGAATGTCTTGTAAATAGTAAAATAACAATTATGTAGCTCAAATTTGAATAGTAAAACAATAATTAGTTGTAAATAAAAGTCCATGTTTCCATTAGTATATGTTGAAGAATAATTATAAATTGGGGTATAAAATCCAACTTCTAAGAACTTTAAGTGTGAAAAATGATAAAATTTAACTGTTGATGGGATATTTGCTATTTTCAATGTAACACGAGTAACAAAAAAATGCATAAAAAATCTGAAAATTTATAAACCTGAAATCCGAAAATATAAATTTATGAGTAAATAGAGAGAGAATGAGAGAGAGAGAAATAATTAAATAAATAAATAAAGTAGTTGTTTTGGGGATTTGAATTTGAGTTTTGGGGGGAACTTTTGGGCGGGAAAAATATGTTTTGTGAGGTTAGATCTGGACCAATGATTTTACCTATATTGAATGAGAGCCACTTGATAACTTTCTTTGTGTTTTATTATATATATATATATATATATATATATATATATATATATATATATATATTGATCAGCAAATGGTGGGTTGAAGTCCCCCGTGTTTCATTAAAAAGAATTTAACAAAATATACAACAAAAAATAAGGCTTATGAAGTTCAGGAGACCCAACAATCTAGATCCTGGAACTCATACACCCCCAACCAACAAAAAAAAATACAACAAAACTTAATCATACTGGTCGGCCGACATTGCGACAGCATGTTTCTTGTACCAATTTGAGCTCATTCTCTCTCATTCCCTCGCTTGTACCCCGTTTGTTCTCACCGTAACTCGCAACGACACCCCCGTCGCCCTCAACAATGATTCATACGTCAACTTCAATCACCATACGTGAGACACCGCACGTATCCATCAATTTGACTTACACATGTCCAGATTGAGACCTTATTCTCAACCCCTAACTTGACCACCTTTGACTATCACTGCCACCTCGCAACGATGGATGTCTGTTAGGATTTTGGCCTCAAATACACATAGGCACTAAGTACTTGAAGTTGGAGAAGAAGAGAAGGAGACAAAAGAAGCAAGAAGACAAACAGCAAGTAGAAGAATGCAGTCTAGAGAGTTGCGGTCGACCACGCGGTCGACCGACCGAGGGTGCGGTCGATCGACCCAATCTGCTGAGAGTTTTTCGAGTTACAGATCCAACAGAGGATGGGACAGTCGACCGGTCAGGTCTCAGGCCTGGATTTACACGTTGTGGTCGATCGACCTTGGGGGTGCGGTCGACCGACTTCGGCATTGATTGTTTTTGGGCTTACGAGTTTAAGGCCCAATTGTTGAATTTGTGTTTATCTTTTAGGGTTTACTTGGAGACTATATATATGGCTGTAGACTCTGGAGTTTGTGTGGATCTAATCCATCAATTTGTGTAATCAAGAGGTGAGCCGTTATCATTGTTCAACTTCAAAAGGGAATTGTGCCGAGTGTTTCAAATGTGAGAGAGAGAGATTGAGAGTTATAATCTCTTTTGTAATCTTTGTATTTCTTGGGGAATAAGAAGTATTGGTTATCTCTGCATATTGATTGTGTTCTTATGAGATCTTGCATATGTTGTGGTAGCTTGTTCTTGGTTTATCTAAGTCTTGGGAGTTTCTATTGCTTGTGGTGTGCTTCTGTTATTAGCACTACGAGTTGTGGTAGATTCTTCAGCAAGTGGTATCAGAGCAACTAGGTTCAAGATGGTCGATAACAACTCGAAGATCGAGAGGTTTGATGCGACTGACTTCGCGAAGTGGAAGATTCAGATGATGGCATATCTTCGTTAGAAATATCTTGATGGTCCATTGTTTGATGAGAATCCAGTAGGTGCAGACAAGGATGTGAAGGCCTTGGCAGAGTGGAATCGTTTGGATGAGAAGGCACTGGGGCAGATTCAGTTGAGGCTGAGTAGGAAGACAATATTTCATAGGTCGAAGGCAAAGAACACAAAGGAGGCTATGGTGATTCTCACGGATATGTATGAGAAATCTTCGACATCTAATCAAATTCTTTATCTAAAGAAATTGGTTAATATGAAATTGAGGGAAAGGGGTTCAGTAACAAAGCATGTGAACAATTAGATGGAAGCTACAGGTTTGAAGTTTTCAGAGAGGGGACAGTTATTGTTACTTCTATCTACTTTACCCAATAGTTATGGTATGGTGGAACAGACTATTACAGACACCATGATAGATTCGACGACTCTGCAGGAAGTGGTGAGTAGCATTCTGAACGAGGAGGTGAGAAGGGTGAGAAATGGGAGATATCCATAATCATCTTCTAGAGATTCCGCAATGTACGTTGAGAAGAGACTTGGGAGATCTAAGAGCAGTTGAAGAAGAAAGGATCAGAGTAGTTCATCTTAGAGTGGGTCTGATGATAGCGATGTGGGATATAGGCATGAGTGTTGGTATTGCCATAAGAAGGATCACATGACGCACAGTTGTAAGGCTTATATAAAGAAGAAGAAGGTGAAACCAAAGAGAGATACTCCAAAGGAAGCTCAAGTGGGGCTTGTTGAGGATCTATGCTTATCAGCTCGGGGGGAGTTGGACACTCAAGATTGATAAGCTTCTTTTCATTGCACTCCAAGGAGAGAGGTGTTTGATGACTACGATGAGGGTTCTTTTAGAGATGTGATCGTGGGGAACGGTCACCGGTGTCCTGTATGTGGGGTTGGTACTGTTCGCGTGAAAGCCAATGATGATCAATGTATTGTCTTGTGGGAGACATAACATGTTCCAGACTTGAAGGAAAATCTTATTTCGATTGGAAGGCCAGACAAAGAGGGGTTGTCTCCTACAGTTGGTAGTGGACAGTGGTGTATAGCTGCAGATTCAAGGGTGATTGCAAAAGGGAAGCGTGAAGGAACGTTGTATTTTCTTAGAGATGTGAAGGGCATTTCTCATGTAGTTGACTCTCAGGCGGAATCGAGTAGTAGGCTGTGTGGGGTGCAACCAAGTTCTTTCAGTTGTGAAGGGGATGTTACTAATTTAGTGGGAGCTTCTGGTCATGGAAGTGATCCTAGAGGACAAGACGTTGTTGTGGTGAGGCTACTTTGTGAATTGGCAATTGAAGCTTCAAGTCACTCTTGTGTAGTAGAGAGCACTGGTATCGACATGCGGGGAGGTGTCGATGAGGGTAACCGAAATGAGATTGTAGGGGTTGAACAATCTGCGGATATTGTGGAGGTGTCGTCCGCGGAGGCTTCTAGTGCAGAAGTTGCATTGAGAAGTTTTGAACCATGTCCGATGTTGATGGAGATTCTGCGAGTTGGGGAGTCTTGTAACACGAATCCAACACGAGAAATTGTTTCTCCGGTATTCGTGCTCTATGCGATTGGTGGAGCACATTATTCATGAGGCAATGAGGGGTGGTTGGTACACTCCACATGGTAGAGTGGCGGATGTGTTCTTCATAAGAGTGGAGAATACTTGAGTCTTCCATGAAAGTGGGAGATTGGCAGAGATAATGTGAGGTAAAGATTGCAATAACTTTGAAGCATGTGTATTTGGTCCAACTTTGGTCAAATACACGTAGGCAATGAGTACTTGAAGTTGGTGAAGAAGATGAGGAGACAAATAAGTAAGAGAAGACAATCAACAAGTAGAAGAATGCAGTCTGGAGAGTTGTGGTCTACCGCGTGGTCGATGGGTGCGGTCGACCGACCTAATCTGCTGAGAGTTCTTCGAGTCTACAGGTCCAACTGTAACACCCCGTGTTAAAAAAATAATATAGCTATAATAGTATATAATATATATATGTTGAAAAGATAAAAGAGTTGGCTGTTTTCCCCATAGGAATTCCTATGGGGGTAGGTGTGTGAAATTATTTGAAGGGGGGGGGGGGGGGTCAGGTGAGAGAGAGAGACAGCCGAAATTAATTGCTGTTGGGCTCTCTTATGTTGGAGTCACCTGGAGGGTGACGTGGCTTCCAATAGGGCCCACTCGCTTCTACCTTGGCTGTGTACTCACGTGAGTTGCTCACGGGGGAGGCACGGGGTGGAGTGTGGGGAAATAGTACCACATCGGTAAGATAATAAGATAAAATTATATATATATATATATATATATATATATATATATATATATATATATATATATAATAGCCTGTAACACCCTACTTTTTATTTTAAATAAAAATGTATTTTTTTTACTTTTGCACGTGTGGTGCACGTGTTATTTTTTTTTCTCATTCCAAATTTTAGTTCTCATTGTTTATTTTGGATTGCATGCATTAGTTTTAATTTAACCTTTTTAATTAATCCATGGACCAAAGGATTAGATTCTAGCCTACTAAGAGAAGAGCCCACTAGGAAATTAAATTAATTAAACTAATTATTAAGCCCGTTAAGCCAGCCCACTAATAAAAAGTTATTTTTTAGTTGATCATGCACTAACACATGACAAGTTACTAGTGTTAGTGCACATTTAGTAACATAGCAAAATGTGCCTAGTTGTTTGTACATGGGTGCATATGCATACCCAAATGTACCTAGATGGATTTCTAGCCTAGGGGGGAGGCCGGATTCATACTAGAGAGGAGAGAGGGTTTAAATGAGGGGGTTAAGACTTGGAGGGTTTAAAGGGGAGGTTATGAAAATATGAATTTAATGTGTTAAATGGGAGAGTTATTAGGATGGAGAATTTTGCAAAATAAACCCTAGCCCTACCCTATAAATAGAACCCCAAATTCCTACATTCTCTTACACCAAAATTTAAGAAAAAGAAAGAGAAAGAAAAGAAAGAGAGAAGAGAGTTTGTGCTTGCTTGGAGCCATAGCTAGGAGAGAAAGGTTGCTAGAAGTTAAAAGTGCTTGCGGAGCTAGAAGTCGTTGGAGCTAGGAGAATTGTTCATTCCTTCATTCGATCAAGCTTCTATAAGGTGGGTGTGGTTTCTTGCTTTCTAGTTATAGAGAACAAATGCATGCTAATAATAACAAATGAGAAATTGTGATTTGTGTGTGACATGGATGGTAACGTGAAATGCTATGTTGATAAATAGTTTAACATTATGTTAGTGGATGATCTTCTTACTCGCTAATGTAGGATATTGCATGCTAAAAATGAGTAGAATGAGGTATGAATGAATAAACTCATGTTAAAATAAAAGTTATGTTGTTGTTATACCTTGCTAAATAAAGAAAAGAAGTACTTGATAATATGAACCATGCTAATATGTTCGCAAAACCTTATGGTTATAATAGTGTTAACACATGTGTATAATTTCAATAAGAAATTATGAATGAAAATCATGTTAGCAATTTTGAATTAGTTGATGAGAAGATATTGATATGTAGGAAAATTTTATGGAAATATACATGCTATGAATAATATGGGTGCGATTAAATAATAGAAGATTTTGTTGTAAGAGTTGACACCATGATTCATGTTAAAATACTTATAAAATCTCATGTTTGGTAAGTTTATATTTTTTAAAGTAGTTTTACTTTACACCTTTGTGATGAAAAATTAGTAGTAAATCATGTAAATTGGAAAATGATAAAAGATAAGAAATGATTATTTTGCCATGCATAAATAAAAGGAAAGAGAAGATTGTATGAACAAGTTTAGAAATATTTTTCTTGATAGCAAATATAATAATTTTTGATTAGTTTTGCTAATAGACTCATGCAATTGGTCATAAAGGAAATAAATTGATTTCAATAATCAATAGATGAAAATTTTGTATTCTAATAAAAAGAGACATTAAAAGTTAGATAAACCACACGAAATGTAGATTGGGAAAATGTGGGTTACTTTAGAGATTTTTATCTTGGTTGTTACAAGTTTACTTCAGTATAATAGGAGAATTAGAACCAATGAGCATCGAATACATTCTTTTGGGAAAGAAATTGAATAACAGAAGAACTTTAATAATAATCCAGAAAGCTTACTTAAATCAATGAGCACGCTCGGCCTAGTGGTCTGGCGCTGTGATGGTCCTTCTAGCTGGCTCGGGTTCGACTCATACATAACCCAAAACTTTTCCTTTTGTTGTTTTCAATTAAATCAGAAAATAGAACAAAAGGAGGTAGAGTGTACATTTGGATACTCAGTCCATAAGGACTGAGTGGCTATCGGCTGGGTGTTTGGGTGCTAACTAGATGCTCACGGGTTCAAAACCCATTGTGAGCTTTACTTTTTTTGTGTGTTGTTTTCATTGTGTTTATTATTTCATTTTGGGATTTTTGAGATAGACTAAAAATCTGAGAATGAATTCTAGTACTCAATTAAAATGAAAGGGGATTATCTGAAAATATAGTTTAGAAATTTGAAGTAAATAAAAGTAAATTTTGAAAAAGATTATGTTTTTGCCTTCAAAACCAAGCCACTTAATATCCTGATTTGTGTTATTGAAAGAAAAGTAAAATTGTGAGATAATTGTATTTGATTGGAATGGCTTATTTTTATACTTGATTATTAGACTTGCAAGTGATCAAATTACGTTGGTGAAAAGAATTATTATGTTGATAATTTTATGAAATCATGAATCAGAGTTAAGATGGACATTGATCATATTTTTGTGAGCAATTAAAATAATGAAATGATCTAGGATTACGACATGACTATTAAAGGGTATGTGTGCCCATAATCCTTATGCATGAATAGTTGTGTTTCGAGTTAGTAAAATCTTGTTACCGGCAAATGTTGGAATAAAAGAATTGAGATATAAAGTTGAGATAGGGTTGTAAATCTATCTCGGTAATGGTGATTAAGACCGGTAAAAGATATGACTAATTCTAGACTTGGAAATCTATTTATATCTTGAACTAAGATAATTAGGCACTTAGGTGAAGTTGTAGTAAACTTGGGAAAACGTAAGTGGGGTGCTCTATATAGTTGACGGTGGACTCCGAGGCTATAGACACAGTTGGTGGACTGAGGTTGCTCCGTGGGAGACAGATTATTGTAATTTAATCCGGGACTATGAGGACGGGTCAGCGATGGACTCCGGGATCTTGAGTAATCGGACGGGTAGTTTTGTTTACCGTCTCCAATGTATATATATATACCGGGCTAGAGGGTCACATACGGGATAATTCGCACGATGTGGAATCTGTTATAACAGTCAGCGATGGACTCCGGGGCTGGGATTCAAATTCGTGAAATGATCTGAACTTTGTTTTACTACCGGATAGTTATCATGGCGAGAGATCGAGCCCTTTATTGTGGAGAACGTAGGCGCTTGCCCTCGGACCTCTGTAGTATGGGATGCATAGAATCCGAACAAGTGTGCATTAGTGTCATCCTAGTATAAAATTGTGTGCATTAGGTATTAAGGCATGACATACACTCACATATTTGGCGTAGACACAGTTAACACTTATTTATTCATTCAACTGTTGTATTTTTTTATTAAAGCAATTAGATCGTTATACTACTACCCGGCATAGAGAGGATGACCGAGTATAACATGTTTGTCAGTTTTAAGTAACTGATGTGCCCACAGATTAACATGCAGGTAATGGACTATTCATGAAGGATTAAAGATGTTGTGATGCAAATGATGTTAAAGTTTTACAAGATGTACTTTATTTCAATGTTGTAATCTTTTATTCCCGCTGTGTAAAAGTATACTGTAACTCGAATGTATTATTGAGAAAAGTTTTTAAATTCCTTGTAAAATTGTACGAAGTGAAGTAAAGATCTTGTAGAATCTCGAATTCGTCCTTATTTGGAATTCGGGGTGTTACATAGCCTACATACAATCTTGCATACTCATTGCAACACAAAATTCTCTAAGATTAAAACGAAAGTGAAGAACAACACCTAATAAATCATAAGTAAAATTCTAACGATGTCTAACATCTTTAAAAAAACATTTAAATACAATTTCTCTAAGTTGACACCAATCATGAAAAACTTTATATATTGAACCACATCTAACATACAAGATGCACTAAAATATGGATACAATAAAATTGAGGCAATGATAAAATGAAGAGTCACCAATCCGGTTAACCACCTTTTGAGAGGCAGCCTGTGGTGGGCAGTTGTACTACATAGTATCTAATTTGTCTTATAAATTGTATAAATTTTCTGAGTTAAGGGCAGGGGCGTTACACCAACAGAGGAGGGGACGGTCGACCGGTCAGGTCTCGGATCTGGATTTACACGTTGCGTTCGACCGACCTTGGGGGTGCGGTCGACCGACTTCGGTGCTGATTGTTTTTTGGGCTTACGAGTTTAAGGCCCAATTGTTGAATTTGTGTTTATCTTTTAGGGTTTACTTGGAGACTATATATATGGCTGTAGACTCTGGAGTTTGTGTGGATCTAATCCATCAATTTGTGTAATCAAGAGGTGAGCCGTTATCATTGTTCAACTTCAAGAGGGGATTGTGCCGAGTGTTTCAAAGTGAGAGAGAGAGATTGTGAGTTGTAATCTCTTTTGTAATCTTTGTATTTCTTGGGGAATAAGAAGTATTGGTTATGTCTGTATATTGATTGTGTTCTTGTGAGATCTTGCATATATTGTGGTAGCTTGTTCTTGGTTCATCTAAGTCTTTGGAATTTTTATTGCTTGTGGTGTGTTTTCGCTATTAGCACCACGAGTTGTGGTAGATTCTTCAACAATGTCGTCGCCCCCAACAGCTCCACAAACGCTTCTAAACCCCCTGCCATAAGAGATGCCCTAGGCACTCCTCACTTTGACCTGAATAAATCACAGCTGAACCCAAACTATAAACTTGCTTGACTCTGCACCAAGTAGAATTTAATTTCTTGATAATTGTAAGTTGGTTGTAATTAGGATATTTAGGAAAAAGATTTGGATAATAGGGCTCCTCCACTTCTCCTCTCTCTCTCACACACCACCAGATCACCACTCTCATCTTCCCTAACTCCACGTCCCAACATCAGACTCGCGCCCAAAACTCTTCTACCTTAACTCCAGTTCCTCACTCCTTACCCTCCCGCATCGAACCAAAGCTAAAGAGAGTATACTTGCAACGAACTTTTTGCAAGTAGACTTCAAAGGTGGCACATGTTAGAAGTGGGAATGCAACTTCTTTACTTAAAGAATCATGTTTTTAAGGCTCCTTGTCTATTTTTGGTGCCATTAATGATAAATTAGATCTCTCTGTAAACATTTTTTTTTTGGGGTTTATGATATGCTATGATGTCTGGGCAATATGTTCCCTGTTGACAACATCAAAATGTGTCTAATTGACTTGATGTTTTGAGCTTCCCCAGTCGTTATGGTAGTTATGGTAAAGCTGTAGTTCAAATTTGAAGTCTTCTTTTTCCTAGCAAGTTAAAATATCAAGTTGTTACATAACTCTATACCACCCTTTACATTAGACCATGCATGTGTAACAAGTATTTTGTAAGTTGGTTCAGTTTATAAAATTTGTTGTAGTAGTCAATTTTTCCTAATTTCCTATATTTAGCTATGTTGTGTGTGCATTTTGGTGGATGGAGAGACCTGAAACAGTGATTGGTTGTGGATGAGTGGCAAGGGTGAGTTATAGGGGAGTTGACAACCTTAGTGATCCCTCCGATACCCCAACACATGTGAGATGCTCTAACAATTATTTTATTTCATTAGATGATCGATAGTTAGATCAATAGCAATGGCTTTTTAACAAAAAAAAATTAACATCTAAAACAAATTGATATGGCTAAAAATGGGGTTAAATCGGAACCGTCCAGAATTAGCAATCGCTCGAACCGCCTCCACGGTCTGCAAGTGACGGATCTCAGAGAGCAAATCGTCCCGTTCGGCTATTATTTTCGACAAATTGTGCCGAATACACTGGACCCGAAGGGCGTTGCTAAAGGCAGTCTGCGAATCTTCGCCCTCTCCTATAGGAGTCGTCTCGGCGATCCTGCTCTCCAAGCGCTGGATTTCGGCGTCTCGCTGATCGAGGACGAGCTGAAGGTGGCCCCGCTCGCTTTCTGCTCGGCGTGATTCCAGCTCAACTTCATAGAGCCGCTCTCGGCACCTCGCCGAGCGTGACCTCGTCACCCCCGAGCCAACCTCGGTCCGAATGTCGTCGTCCGAGCGATTGGAGCCGGCGTCTTGAGCTGCCACTACGAGCTGAAAAGAGGAAAAAACGAATAACAAAATTTCAAAACATTGCCGAAATCCAACACTTCAAGAATTTTCCAAACAAACTTTCACATTTATTCAGATATAGTGACTCTACATACAACAAGACCGACCCTACAACAGAGTTTTACAACAGCCAGAAGAAACATAAGACGACATGTTTAGTGCCTCTTCGGAAGGGGTACGCTTCGGTTCAAGGAAACGCGAGGACGGCGAGGCCTGACCTCCGAGCTCGATTCCAAACCAACGAAGCGAGATCCCCCTTCGCCGCTGACCCTAACTGTGGCGCCGACCGAGGCACCGCTAGACGAGACGGCTACACTACTCTGAGCGTCAGCAGGACTCCGCCTAGCCACGGGCAAACAAGTCGCAAGTTCGTAAAAGGTAATCCCTCTCTCGCTCTCTTCGCGAGTGCACGACGTACTGCGAACGTTGGCCCTCTCAGGCAGAGGCTTGAGCGATGCGACCTCTTCCTCCAGCTCAATAATCCTGTCTCTCAGAGCGTCGTCCTTCGCCAACATCTTCAAACGAGGAGCCCTCGTCGAGCCCGAGGCATTGGCACTATCGGTCGCGAGCCGTCGGTAGTGGGTGACCTCGATCCCCCTATCTATCGTGATCCTCCTTAGCTTGTCGACCTCGGCCAACAACTTTTTGCGCTCGGTCGACACCTTCTCCAGCTCGGAAGCTAGCTTCTCTTCTTCCGCCGAACGATCTTTCTCTGCTGACTCCAAGTGTTGGATCTCGGCCAAGAGCTCGTCATTTTTCCGCTCAACGACGGCAAGCTCTCTACGAAGCCGCTCGATCTCGCCTTCGGGGCAAGGGGCTTGGGGTCGTTTCCGTAGCTGCTTCAGCTTGCGACAATACCCCCTCGCAGTCGCCTTTATCTCCTCCAGCTTCAAGAACATATAAAAGCGCTTCTCTCGGCTAAGTGAAAGCTCTCGCTTTGTTTTGGTCAGCTCCTTACGAAGGTACGAAACCTCCGTGATCGGACCGAACTTCAACTGAAAAGCAGAGATAAATCCGACGGCCACCACTTGGAGAATTTTACGACTAACCAGACACAAAATTCGGGGACAAACACTTAGATAAATTTTGGCCAATCTAAAAATGTTTTCATTCAAAACTCAAGAAAAGTGTTACAAGAGCGGTGGCCAGTCCGCAGTTCAGCTTACAAAAAAAAGAGAACAAAAGACTGAAAGACGCAACCAAGTCAGGGGTCGACCTTTTTGTCGTTCGGGTCTGTCGACCCCTCGGCCTCGTCCTCACCCTCGACCTCGTCCTCGTCCTCGTCCTCGCTCCCGCTCTCTTCCTCGGAGTCGGCCTCGTCTTCACCTTCGACCTCAGTCTCGCCCGGGCCTTCGACACCTTCGGTCTGTCCCTCAGGGCCGAGCATCGCCGGGGGAAGCTCCTCCTCCCCCTCCACAGGGTCGTAGAAGCGGTAGGAAGACGTGTCGAACCCCAGGTTCCCGGCGGCGATGTGAAGAAGGGCTCGGCCGTACGCGTCCTCCATGTTCTTGAACATGTGATGCTCGGCCTCGTCCTGCACAGCCCTTTTCGCCTTTGCCACCTTAGACCGGTGCTTGGCCATGATCTTCTCGGCCCTCTTCCGAGCCCTCTCCGCCTCCGACCGGGCATTAGCCAACTCCTCCTTTAGCTCGACGTTCTCCTTCTCTGAGGCCTCGAGCTTGGCGGCAATGTCCTTCGACTGCTGAATGGCGTCGGCCAGCTTTGCCTCCAACCCTGACACTTCGGCCGCCCATTTTGCCGAGAGGAGTTGCTCAGCATCGAGCAGCTTCGTAGCTTTGATGCGCTCCGACCTCTCCCGGTCATACTGCGCCGTCAGCTCCTGTTCCTTGCTCGCAAACTCCTCGAGCAAGACGTTGAAGTGGCAGAGGGTCTGAAAAGAGAACAAACCGTTAGAGTCCGAACCCAGGAACTTAGAAAATTTCAGGAAAAAGTTTCAATGAGAAAGTGTTCGGTCCACTTACCGACATTGTGTTCCGAGCAATCTGCATTGTGGCGTCCCCAACCAGCCCGGCCTTAAGGGCCGCTCGATCCTTTGGGGTCGGCAGGTGCTTCACCGCTTCCATACAAATGTTGCCGTCGCCCAAAAAACCATCGACCTTCAACACTTGCCAGTCGGGGACGAAGATCTGCTTGTGCCTCTCGGTCAAGATCTTCTCCGCATCGGCAGTGAGGGGCGGAACTTGGAGGGATAGCACCTCGTTCACGCCGAACGCGCCGCTCGACGAGCCGGGAGCATCCCCCTTTGCCGTTTGTGTCGGCACATCTGAAACAGGAGGATCGGGGACCGCGGCCTTCTTTGGCTCGGGACCGGTCTCCGGAACAACGACCTTCTGCAGGTCAGCAGTCTTCGCGACCGAGGGTATCTTCGGGGCTCGGCCGCCCTGAGGCCCTGCCGAGGGTCCCTTCTTCCTCGTCTCCTGCTCCTTCGCCTTGGCCTTCGCCATCAATGCCCTGTAGTCCATCTTAGAAGACTCTGCACAAGCCGAATGAAAAGACTTAGATAAATTTTTCAAGAACTTTACGCAAAGAAATAAAAATACCAGAAGCGTACTAGGGTCGATCGGACTGAGACTCCCCCCGGAACAAAGCTTCCTCGGTAATGTCTTTCCAACTTAGCGTCGGTAGGGCGAGGAGCTTCTTGAGGACTTCAGCCTCCTCATCACTCAGTACCGGCTCCTTCTTCGCTCGCTTGGGCAGGCCCTCCCTCCTCCAAGCTGTCGGAATTGCCCAAGGTGCAGGAGCTCGGACAATGAAATACTTCTCCTTCCAATGTTTGATCGAGTCCGGGTTCTCGATCAACTTCACGCCCGTCCGCGGTGAAAGGTAGAACCTCTGCTCATTCCTGTTCGGCTGGCAGGGGCGGTAGAGGCTCTGAAGGAGGAACAAGCTCGGTTCAGCTCCGATCTCTTGACACCGGAGAAAAAATGCCAGGACGTGCCTCCAAGTGTTCGGCATCAACTGGGCGGGGCTCAAACCGTACCAAATGAGAACCTCTACATTAAATGGATGAAGCGGAAAACGGAGCCCAGCATGCAAGGAGTCGAGGGGAAAGACACACACGTCAGGCGAAGACGACGTGGAAGCTCGGAATCCCGGTCCGGGGAGGAGTAGCCCGAACTCGGTTGGGATCTGGAATCCGGCTCGGATCCGATGCAAATCAGCCTCGATAAGGGACGAAATGGTATGCTCTCTCGGCTCATTCTCCTCAACAGACTTGGCGGTGCCCTGAGTCACCTTCTCCAACATCTCTTCGGAGTAGCTCCGAACACCCCCCACACTCGACAAAACGATAGGCTGCCGACCGAACACCCCTGCCATCTTCGGCTGCTCAATTATTGTGACCACTCCTTTGCCCTTCTGAGACTTCGCCACAACTTCCTGGTGTGGCTCGGTGACTTCGCCACTCTTGCTCGGCTGAATCACCTCCTCTCCCTTACCCGCTCGACCGACGACTTGGTCCGAGACGGGGGTCTCATCCGAAGGAGTAATCTTAACCATTTTTTTTTCTAAAAAGAAAGGGGAGAAACTGACCTTGAAGTGACTGCTACGGTCGGAAAAGTTCGCCGGAGCAAAGGAACGCCTCGCCGCGACAGCTAGCAGCACCACCCAGGAGCTAAAAACTTCGATGGTAAAAAGTAAAAACTTGAGAGAGAAAGTGAAAGTGAATAATGAGACTTGGATTGAGGGGGGGGGTAAAGATTTATAGTAAAAAAGAAAAGTCCCATGGACTTCCAAACGTAAGGGTGCGACTTTTGGGCCGCTCTCGAAACGTCGCGAAGGCCCAAAACCACTTTGTCTTTTCACCAAGTCAAGTTGTTCGGCACGACAGGCCCGAAATCCGAGCAACGTGCGATCCGAAACCAACAGCAAAGGGACCGGTCAGCTCGCCGAGCAAGGGCCCCTCCGGCGGCCCAGAACGTCGCTCGACCATCCGGCATTCAGACCCCCGGTCGGCTAACCGAGCAAGCGCCTTCCCGAGCGTCAAAACGGAGAAAATTCACTTTCTCCTTGATTTTCGTGTAAGATCTCGATCAGACGGCCCCGATCCCGCCAACGACGCTAAATGACAAGATAGCGTTTTCTTGGGAACTGAGCCCGTCTTGAGATTCGCGCCACCATCTGACGACTCAGATCGCGCCACATTGCCCGGACGAGACACTTCGGATTCAGGCGCTCCGCCCCTATCTGAAGAAGCCAGAGAAAGTTTTGATTGAAAGTTTTAAGGCACCGCCCTCGGCGAGCCCCCCGGGCCCCTAGTCTCGGTCGGTTAACCTCTCACCCGTGAGCAACTCGAAGCTTACGGCCTCAGAGCCGAAACCACGAATCTTCCAAGGATTGGAGAGGAACCACCGTCTCACGGGGCCCGGTCAAAAGCAGATCGGCACGCCTCCCATCTCTAACTCCTTCGAGCTGACAACCATCAAAGCCGTCAGCCCGGAAGGAAGACAGAGATCGGAAGAGACCAATCATTCCGAAGCTGCAGTCCCTCAGCTCCGAACTCCGGTCGTCACCTCTTCTGCCATGATCTCCGCCGACCCTGACACCCGCATCGGGGCCATCAGAGTCAGGAGAAGATCATGGCAGAAGAATGACCACCCATCCTTCCGAAGCAACTTGTCCCTCGGGTCCGGACTCCAGTCGTCAGCCCTTCTGCCCTGATCTCCTCCGACCCTGACATCCGCATCGAGACCGTCAGAATCGGAAGAAGATCATGGCGGAAGGATGACCACCCATCCTCCCAGAGCATCTAGCACCCCGGGTCAGGACTCTGATCATCACCCCTTCTGCCCTGATCTCCTCTGACCCTGACATCCGCATCGGAACTGTTACCGCTAAATCTGGTGTGGGGGTAAACAGATAGTATTTGTGGATTCGTGAAAAACCTGAATAGTAAACCTCTAACCTGTTCCGCCGGAGATTGACCGTTGACTCCCGCCGTTAACCTGCAAAAAGTGCGAGATACCGGGGTTGATCCCGGCGACGCACCCTCCGATGCTCAAGTCAGTAATCAGAAATGATTAAGAAAGAGCGTAAATTGAGAAAATACTGATTACCTCTTAATGGAGATAGATGGGGGATATTTATAGGCATCTTAGGGATCAAATTAGGAATGTAATCTCCGTGATCTGATAAGGAATATTCTCCTAGTAAACAGATTAGGAATGTAATCCCTAATTCCTGGTGAAAAGATAGATGTGAATCAGGGTCGTTGATTAGGATTAATCAGAAACCCTAATTCTATCTTTTCTGGACTGGGTGTGTTTCGGGTTGGGACCCGTACCCAGTTGAGGTGGATCCGTTCATGGGTTATTGGGTTGTGAAGAAAGACCCAGTTCCCATTTCAGACCGGTTAGTAGGTAAAATTACCGTTTTACCCCTGAGTCTTAAGATTCGTGTCCGATGTGAACGGTCCTGATTTAATCCTATTTTTAGCCATATCACAAGCCCCCCACTCCTAGAAACTGAGTTTTTCAGTCTTTGAGGAGTAGTTTTGTTGTTCTAATGGCGTACGGAATTTTATCGGTGTTCTTAAGGGAGTTTGGATCTTGCTCGGGGGTGTAACGGTGTCATTCTGGGCTTGTAAAATACCCAAAAATATCCTCAGAATTTTCTGGATTTTTGGTGTTTTTTCCAGATTTTTCTGAATTTTTTCTCATTTTTTGAAATTTTTATTCATTTTCCGAATTAAATAATTAATTATCGAAAATATTAAATAATTATTCTAATTAAATAATTATATTTTTCAGAATTTTAAAATAATTTTTCTGAATTTATAATTATTTTTAGAATTTTTATTTAATTTTTTCCGTTTTTTAAATATTTTTTCGAATTTTTTAAATAAATAAATAAATAAAATATTACCTGGACACGTGGCGCAATCGTGTGTGTTGATCACGATCAAGCGAGCGCGCATCGGGAGGAGGAAGAAGAGGCCTTTTTTGGGTGTAACAAGGTCGGTTCCATGAACGCTCGGAAAAGGTGGCCGAAGTCCACGTGGGCGACACGTGGCGGAGTCAACGGTATGCGTTGACTTTTTTTTTCTTTTCTTTCTTTCCCGCTGCTTCTTTCTTCTTCTTGTTGTTGGTTTCTAGTTACCTAAATAAATAGATAAAACTAGACACAAATTAAAAACCTCGCAAGTGCACGAATCGTTTGACAAAGCGTAGCAATAGCAAGGGTCGATCCCACAGAGATTGTAGACTTTAACTTACTAATCAATAAAAAGACTAAAAATCATAAAGAGTTATTTTGAAAGTCTAAAAGAAATAAAAAGATTAAAACTAAATTAAGAAGTGTTGAATCACAAATATTGATGAAGTAGTTGGGTTTAGATCTCCACCAATAGTTAGTAATGCTAAGTCACCTTCTGGACTTCTTCTTATTACTCATGTTTGTTCACTTCAAGGGCATGGTATCTACTCCTTATAGTATTGTTTCCCTAGGCCAAGAATTAGGCATGGTATCTACTCTAATTCGTTTCTTTCATTAAGTGTTTAGCATGGTATCTACTAAGTTGTGCTTAAAGAAAACATAAGATCAGTGGAAACGAACAAACACTCAAGGTTCTAGAAATTGGTATCAGATCTAGATCCCTTAAGTTGATTGAACCAGGAACCCCTAAAGATTCCTTTGTTACAATTACGGGCACGAGATACGGGTCGTCTCAATATGCTCATATAACAGATTCAGATAGATGGTAATGCAAACTTGGATTTCTCAAGCTCTGTACGTCAGTCGACTGGCTCTCACCTCAGTCGACTGCTCTCAGACTTTCGAGAACAAGTTTGATTACCATTAATCTATACCAATACAAAAGGATTCAATCAATAAGTAAAATAGAAGAGTTCAGAAGAATATAGCACTACATAACTACGGCTTCAATCTACCCAACTATGAAATTAGTTCCACATAGTAATACTTTTATTAATCAACAAGTTCGAATACATGATCAACATAAAAGAATAAAGAGAAGAGAAATAAAACTAATGAAGTCCGGCAATAAGTCGACTGTCTGTCACACAGTAAACTGCCTTCGAGTACTGGATCTCCTCTCTCCTTCCTCGATGCTGATAGAATAATGCCCCTGTTGATGACTTGAACGCTCAGAAACTCTTGTGATTCGGTGGTTTTGGAACCTGGAAGAGTGCCAACCGAGAGTTAGCCCTTGATAATGCTTCTTTTCTGATATTTATAGAACACGGCTGAGAATTAGGGTTTTGCACTTTTTCAGGAAAATCCTTCTTTGTTTTATTTGATGATTTATTTCTTTCTCTTTTCTTCTTTCCTTCCTTATCTGTTAACCACGTGCTCTTGGAAATCCCCAGTCTCTAGATTTGATTTGCATAAATCTGGATTCAGATAGATTTGAAATTAGATTTGGATGAATCTTCGAATATCTTATCTGTTTACTCCGTCGCCTATCAGTCGACTGCCTCTGGATGTAAGTCGACTGTGTCGAGACTTCAGTATTTTCATGATTCATCAGCCCAGTCGACTGTTGTGTAAACTTGATTCCCTCTGTCCAGTCGCCTGTAAGCATGATCAGTCGACTGATCTCTTCAGTTTCCTGTGTTTCATCCTTACAATCCTGAATTTGCTTCGTTCTGTTGTTTTTGGTTATTTCCTATTGAAAAGAGAGAATAAGAGTTAAATACCACATATAGAGCTTTTACATGTGCATTTACATTAAGATTATTGCTTCTAAATGTGAATAATACTGTGTTCATCACTTCTCTCCTTCGTTTCTTTCTCTTCCGCTCTCTCTTCTCCTTCGTTTTCTCCAGTCTCGAAGCGCCAGACGCTCGCGAAGTGGAGCTCGACGGGGGAGCTCGTCTTCGGAGGTCGACGAGGAGTGGAGCTAGAAGGTGGTCGTCGGAGGTGGAGCTCGTCAGCGGAAGGATTGGGTTCGGAGCTTCGGAGCTTTGTGAGCTCGGTGACGAAGAGGGTGGAATTCGTCGAGGAAGGTGACTGAGCTCGGGGGTTCGTCGAGGGAGTCGAGCTCAGAGTCCAGCCATTGGCGAAGCTTGGTGCTTCGGAGGTGGTGAAGCTCGTCTGTTGGGAGAGCTCGACAGCTATGAAGGGAGAGCTCGAGAGGCTCGAGCTTAATAGTGGGTTCGGTGAGAAAGTCGAGCTCGGCAATGGCTAGCTCGACGAGGAGTTGGGTTCGAGCTCGGCATCGGCAAGGGTGGAGCTCGTGGTTCGGCCGTAGCGGTGGCGAGCTCGATGTTGAGGAGGCGGTGCCGATGTTGGAGCTCGAAGCGGTGAAGAACTTGGCATTTGGAGTTAGAATGGAGCTTGGTGGAGGAGGCAGTCGGCGAGGTCGGCGAGAGGCGTTCGGCCATGGCGGCAAAGAGAACTCGGAGTTCGACTATAGGGGAGCTCGGCATCACAGCTCGAAGGTGGAGCACGCGATGGTGGTGAGCTCGAAGAGGTCGATCGAGCGCGGGAGGAGGTCGGCTCTTCTTGTTTGGGTTTGGCGCAGTTGTGAGCTCGGCTTAAAGGTTGAAGATGACGAACTGGCTTCTTTCTTTTTGCTCGGGTTTTGACGCCAAAATGGCTGAAGAAGAAGGGGAAGTGTGGGCTTCTTTCTTTCTTTCTTTCTTTCTTTCTTTTTTTTTTTTTTTTTTTTTTTTTTTTTTGAAGCTCCGATGGCAGATTGCTTCCAAATGTGTCGGTGAGTCTTTGCGAAGTGCTGGGTAAGTTTTTTCCATGTAACGCTCAGAGGCTGGTGCCGAGCTCAAGCCCACAAAACGGTCGGTGTCAAGAACGCTCGGCAGCGGGTGCCGAACTCAACTGGTGCCGAACTCAAGCCCGTAAAACGGTCGGTGGCAAGAATGCTCGGCAGCGGGTGGCGAACTCAAATGGTGCCGAACTCAAGCCCGTAAAACGGTCGGTGGCAAGAATGCTCGGCAGCGGGTGCCGAACTCAACTAGTGCCGAACTCGAGCCCGTAAAACGGTTGGTGGCAAGAACGCTCGGCAGCGGGTGCCGAACTCAAGTGCAGCCGAACTCGACTGGTGCCGAACTCAAGCCCGTAAAACGGTCGGTGGCAAGAATGCTCGGCAGCGGTTGCCGAACTCAAATGGTGCCGAACTCAAGCCCGTAAAACGGTCAGTGGCAAGAACGCTCGGCAGCGGGTGCCGAACTCAACTGGTGCCGAACTCGAGCCCGTAAAACGGTCGGTGGCAAGAACGCTCGGCAGCGGGTGCCGAACTCAAGTGGAGCCGAACTCGAGCCCGTAAAACGGTCGGTGGCAAGAACGCTCAGCAGCGGGTGCCGAACTCAACTGGTGCCGAACTCCAGCCCGTAAAACGGTCGGTGTCAAGAACGCTCGGCAGCGGGTGCCGAACTCAACTGGTGCCGAGCTCAAGCCTGTAAAACGGTCGGTGGCAAGAACGCTCGGCAGCGGGTGCCGAACTCAAGTGCAGCCGAACTCGACTGGTGCCGAACTCAAGCCCGTAAAACGGTCGGTGGCAAGAATGCTCGGCAGCGGGTGCCGAACTCAAATGGTGCCGAACTCAAGCCCGTAAAACGGTCGGTGGCAAAAACGCTCGGCAGCGGGTGCCGAACTCAACTGGTGCCGAACTCGAGCCCGTAAAACGGTCGGTGGTAAGAACGCTCGGCAGCGGGTGCCGAACTCAAGTGGAGCCGAACTCGAGCCCGTAAAACGGTCGGTGGCAAGAACGCTCGGCAGCGGGTGCCGAACTCAACTGGTGCCGAACTCCAGCCCGTAAAACGGTCGGTGTCAAGAACGCTCGGCAGCGGGTGCCGAACTCAATTGGTGCCGAGCTCAAGCTCGTAAAACGGTCGGTGGCAAGAACGCCCGGTCAGCTGGTGCGGAACCCCAATTCTTCCTGCAGAATTCTTCTTGATGTTCCCAGTGCTACGGAGGTCGGCTCGGGGCGTGCGACCCCTTGTTTCGAAGCTAATTCGAAGATCTACAACTTCTCTTTAGGAGTGAGATGGAGATTCACCTTCCTTCATGGTCAAAATAGCCCCGCAACATCCTTGTATTCATGTGGTTGAGGAGAGTTTTGGTTTTTTGCTTGGGATCGGCGCCAACTTTGTTGGAGAAGAATGGGAGGAGAGAGAGAGGGTTTGGGTTTGGATCCTTAACGGGTCTGAACCCGACCCTATAGCCCCCCTTTTCTTTTTTGTGTCGTTTGTTTGGTTGCTTGTATATGAGAGCGTTCGGCGAAGGGGTGCCGAGGTTCGATTTTTCCCCCCGTAACGAGGTCGGTTCCGAGACCGCTCGGCAGCTGGTGCCGAACTCGATTTTTCCCCCGTAACGAGGTCGGTGTCAAGAACGCTCGGCAGTGGGCGCCGGACTCGAATTTTTCCCCGTAACGAGGTCGGTTCCACGAACGCTCGGCAGTGGGTGCCGAACTTGATTTTTCCCCCGTAACGAGGTCGGTTCCACGAACGCTCGGCAGTGGGTGCCGAACTTGATTTTTTCCCTGTAACGAGGTCGGTGTCAAGAACGTTCGGCAGTGGGCGCCGGACTCGAATTTTTTCCCGTAACGAGGTCGGTTCCACGAACGCTCGGCAGTGGGTGCCGAACTTGATTTTTCCCCCGTAACGAGGTCGGTTCCGAGAACGCTCGGTAGTGGGTGCCGAACTTGATTTTTCCCCCGTAACGAGGTCGGTTCCGTGAACGCTCGGCAGCTTGTGCCGAACTCCAATTTTTCCCTGCAGAGTTCTTCTTGATGTTCCCGGTGCTACGGATGTCGGCTCGGGGCGTGCGACCCCTTGTTTCGAAGCTAATTCGAAGATCTACAACTTCTCTTTAGGAGTGAGACGAGGATTCACCCTCCTTCATGGTCAAAATAGCCCCGTAACATCCTTGTCTTCATGAAGTTGAGGAGTGTTTTGGTCGTGGGGATTTTGGAAGAGGAGCTCCACTCCTAGGAGTGGAGAAGCTGTGCTGGGAAAATCCTTGTAAGAGTCGTGGGAAGTCCCATCCTTTGAGGTGAGCAAATCGAAGAGCTTGGCTTTAGGAGAGAGCCATTTAGAAGACAAGTTGGAGGAGCAACTCTAGGAGAGAGTTGTGAGCTCCGATCTTGTTGAGAAGAGGTCCGCTTCGGAGGCGAGCGGAGCAAAGAGCTCGGATCTAGAAGAGAGCTATTTGTGAGGCAAGTGTGAGGGGGAACTCTAGGAGAGAGTGGTGCTCCAAACTTGTTCGAGGAGGGGTCCGCTTTTGGAGGCGAGCGGAGCGAAGAGCTTGACTCTGGAAGAGAGCCCTTTGTGAGACGAGTGTGAGGAGCAACTCTAGGAGAGAGTGGTGAGCTCCGAACTCGTTGAGAAGGGGTCCGCTTTTGGAGGCGAGCAGAGCGAAGAGCTTGACTCTGGGGGAGAGCCCTTTGTGAGACGAGTGTGAGGAGCAACTCTAGGAGAGAGTGGTGAGCTCCGAACTCGTTGAGAAGAGGTCCGCTTTTGGAGGCGAGCGGAGCGAAGAGCTTGACTCTGGGAGAGAGCCCTTTGTGAGACGAGTGTAAGGAGCAACTCTAGGAGAGAGTGGTGAGCTCCGAACTCGTTGAGAAGAGGTCCGCTTTTGGAGGCGAGCGGAGCGAAGAGCTTGACTCTGGGAGAGAGCCCTTTGTGAGATGAGTGTAAGGAGCAACTCTAGGAGAGAGTGGTGAGCTCCGAACTTGTTGAGAAGAGGTCCGCTTTTGGAGGCGAGCGGAGCGAAGAGCTTGACTCTGGGAGAGAGCCGTTTGTGAGACGAGCTTGAGGAGCGACCCAAGGAGAGAGTGGTGAGCTCCGAACTCGTTGTTTAAGTGAGGGAATCAACGGTTGTGGGAGCAATTCCGAATGGCGAACCACTTCTAGCTCGCTTAACAGCGAACTTGCAAAGTAGAATCGAGCCAAGTGTTAGACTCCGGAACCATCGTTAGAAAAGTCCAACGGCTGTGGGAGCAATTCCGAATGGCGAACCACTTCTAACCTGCTTAAGAGCAAGTTATTCGAAGCAGAATCGAACCAAGTGTTGGACTCCGGAACCATCGGTAGAGTTGTTCAACGGTTGTGGGAGCAATTCCGAATGGCGAATCACTTCTAACCCGCTTAAGAGCAAGTTATTCGAAGCAGAATTGAACCAAGTGTTGGACTCCGGAACCATCGGTAGAGTTGTTCAACGGTTGTGGGAGCAATTCCGAATGGCGAACCACTTCTAACCCGCTTAAGAGCAAGTTATTCGAAGCAGAATCGAACCAAGTGTTGGACTCCGGAACCATCGGTAGAGTTGTTCAACGGTTGTGGGAGCAATTCCGAATGGCGAACCACTTCTAACCCGCTTAAGAGCAAGTTATTCGAAGCAGAATCGAACCAAGTGTTGGACTCCGGAACCATCGTTAGAGTTTAGTGAGTTGCGGGAAGAGCCATGTAGAAGAAGCTGGACTTCGAAATCGCCATTTAACGAGTCGTGACTCGGAGAGATTGAGATGAAGCAAGAGCAACAATTTCCAATGAAAAAACATAAAGTTTTATTGAAATAAACTAAGTGGTTGCTTCAATAGGGCGAGCCATTATTACATGATATTGGTCGGGTTACAAGCATCGGTCTTATTGAAAATCAAAATCCTACTTCTACGATAAGGTGAAGACCTCTTGGGAGGAGCTGGGAGGTTCTGAGTCTTGAAGCTCACCGGGCCCTTCGGTTCGTTTGTTGGCTCCTCAGAGGGGAAGCTCGGCCCCCTCTTTTTGGATGAACTTAGTCAGGTGTCCCCGCTGTACGAGTTCTTCGATCTCCTCCTTGAGAGCCCGACAATCATCCGTGTCATGGCCGTGGTCCCTGTGAAAGCGGCACCACTTATCTTTGTCCCTCTTCTTGCCAGGTGTGTTCATTCTAGGGGGAGCACGGAGTAGTCCTTCCTTGTCCACCTCCATAAGGACTTCTGATATATTAGCAATGAGGGGGGTGAACTTTTCAAAACGTGGAGTCGAACGGCGCTGGCCATTACTGTCCTTCTGGAATTTTTGGGAACCCTCTTCACTTGTGTTCTTCCGTTTGTTCCCGGAAGATGTCTCCTCCAGAGAAAGGGGGTCGAGGGCTTCTTCGGCCCGAATGTACTTTTCACACCTGAGAAGGAGGTCGGCAAAGTTCTGTGGAGGCTTCTTAGCAAGAGAGGAACGGAGGCTGGAATTGAAGACATTGGATTGGAAGGCGGCCGTTGCGACGGATTGGTCGAGGGAAGCTATAGACCTGGCTTCAGCTGTGAACCTCTTCACATAGTCTCTCAACTTCTCACCCTTCTTCTGGTTAAGGTAGAGTAGCGAAATGCTGGTCTTTTCAGTTCGGCGACTACTCACGAAGTGGGTGACGAAGATGGTCTCGAACTGTTCGAATGAGAATATCGAGGAAGGTGACTGAGCTCGGGGGTTGAGAGCTTGTTGTACCATTGCTTGGAATTGTTGGAACTCGGCACGGGTGATGGGTGCCTCATCGTTCCTTGGGTGTTGCCGATCGGTGGGGGAACGATGTCTTCTTCTGTAGTGCTCGGGGGACTCCCTCCTTCCCCTTCGGACAGGGGATCTTCTGTAGTCTCGGCGGTGAGGGGATCGCTCACCCGGACGTTATTGGCGGGAGGCTCCCTCTCGGGCCCGCTTCTCGTCCAGACGGTGGCGTAAGTCCTCCACCTTCTGCCGGTTTTGAGGATTGTGAGAGGCCATGGAATCCGTAGAGACTTTGTGTATGGAGACGCGGTCTTGATGGAGAGGTTGTAACGCCCCTGCCCCGGGCTCGGACAATTTATACAATTTATAGGACAAATTAGATACTATGTAGTACAACTGCCCACCACAGGCTGCCTCTCAAAAGGTGGTTAACCGAATTGGTGACTAATGATCATTGGCAATTATTATTTATATTATAATTTATTACTTGAAACTATCGGTATGGGACAAATCCCCACACCCTTTTTCCTTTCCATACCCGTGCACAACCCAAGGGATTTAATCCCTTGAGTGCCACGCGTCACCACAAGAACACACAGCACCCTAGGTGCTGTGCTTTTTCTTCTTCAATTCCGGGTGGGTCCCCCCACACATTCAAATCCGGTTTTTTGAACAAATCCCCATATATTTCAAATCCAATTATTTTATAAACCCCTCTTATAGAATATTTCTATAGGACAAGTCACAAATCCTTTTATATATATTTTTCAAATCATATATACATTTCAGAAATACGGGGTATTACATACACCCCCCCTTCAGAAATCAGCGTCCTCGCTGATGAGCACGGGGCATGCACAATCTAGTGCAGGATCTACTTTCTAGCCGATGTAGAGCATTTCTGTGAGCGTCACTCTCGTCTTTGGAATTCTGGAGACCGACCCCATTGGAATTCTGGAGACCGACCCCACTCTGGGATCATTCTGTGGATCTCTGTCCATCTGTCTCACTCCGCCGGGATCATTCTGTGGATCTCTGTCCATCTGTCTCACTCCGCCGATCATCCTGGAGTCCATAACTCACTGCTCTCACACCCTCGGCGTCGAAACCTGGCTCTGATACCATTTGTAATGCCCCTGCCCCGGGCTCGGACAATTTATACAATTTATAAGACAAATTAGATACTATGTAGTACAACTGCCCACCACAGGCTGCCTCTCAAAAGGTGGTTAACCGAATTGGTGACTAATGATCATTGGCAATTATTATTTATATTATAATTTATTACTTGAAACTATCGGTATGGGACAAATCCCCACACCATTTTTCCTTTCCATACCCGTGCACAACCCAAGGGATTTAATCCCTTGAGTGCCACGCGTCACCACAAGAACACACAGCACCCTAGGTGCTGTGCTTTTTCTTCTTCAATTCCGGGTGGTTCCCCCCACACATTCAAATCCGGTTTTTTGAACAAATCCCCATATATTTCAAATCCAATTATTTTATAAACCCCTCCTATAGAATATTTCTATAGGACAAGTCACAAATCCTTTTATATATATTTTTCAAATCATATATACATTTCAGAAATACGGGGTATTACAGAGGTTGCTTCATGCGGGAGCCCCCCGCGCCGACGTTCTGTGGACCAGAAGGACCCTTGGGGGGTTGCTGGTTCTGAGGAGGAGGCTAATCTTGTTGAAGAGGGTCCTCCACTTGAGGCGGGGGTTGTCCCTGCTGCGGAGCGGGTTGGACGGGGACTACCTCTTGCTGATCGGCGGGGTGGGCCCACGGTTGGACCCTCTGGACCTGACTTTTCTCGGAGGCATGGCTGGAGAAGATCGGACCAATGGGAAGAGGGGCTGCTATTTGTTTGGTCTTCCCACAGACGGCGCCAATCTGTTACCGCTAAATCTGGTGTGGGGGTAAACAGATAGTATTTGTGGATTTGTGAAAAACCTGAATAGCAAACCTCTAACCTGTTCCGCCGGAGATTGACCGTTGACTCCCGCCGTTAACCTGCAAAAAGTGCGAGACACCGGGGTTGATCCCGGCGACGCACCCTCCGACGCTCAAGTCAGTAATCAGAAATGATTAAGAAAGAGCGTAAATTGAGAAAATACTGATTACCTCTTAATGGAGATGGATGGGGGGTATTTATAGGCGTCTTAGGGATCAAATTAGGAATGTAATCCCCGTGATCTGATAAAGAATATTCTCCTAGTAAACAGATTAGGAATGTAATCCTTAATTCCCGGTGAAAAGATAGATGTGAATCAGGGCCGTTGATTAGGATTAATCAGAAACCCTAATTCTATCTTTTCTGGACTGGGTGTGTTTCGGGTTGGGACCCGTACCCAGTTGAGGTGGATCCGTTTGTGGGTTATTGGGTCGTGAAGAAAGACCCAGTTCCCATTTCAGACCCGTTAGTAGGTGAAATTACCATTTTACCCCTGAGTCTTAAGATTCGTGTCCGATGTGAACGGTCCCGATTTAATCCTATTTTTAGCCATATCAGGAACCATCAGAATCGGGAGAAGATCACGGTAGAAGGGTGACCACCCGTCCGATGACCTCAGGGTTAGGATTTTTCAAAAGAAGACAGGCATCCGCCTTGACTCCGGTCGTCACTTCTTCTGCTCTGATCTCTCCCGAGCCTGACATCCGCATCGGGGCCGTCAGAGTCAGGAGGAGACCATGGCCGAAGAGCAACCACCCAAGGCAGACACCTCCGAGGGCTAAAACTGAACATTGTTGTGACTAAAGTGACAAGGGGAATGGGGTACTTATAACCTCCCCTCCAAGAACCAGCCATTATGACCCTCGGGAGCTGAAACGCCATGCATTAATTGAAGCACACCATTCTTAATGACCCCGGGAAGTTGGAACGCCGCACAAACCCCGGGACACCATTAATGCTCATGGGAACTGAACCTTCTCGAAACTCATTCTGCCAGTCAATGGCCCGGATCGCCATACCACGCTCGGATCGCCGAACACTCAGAGCTCCGGTCGGCCAACCGAGCAAGTGCCATTCCGAGCGTCAAAACGGAGAAAACTCACTTTCTCCTCAACATTCGTGTAAGATCTCGATCAGACGGCCCAGATCTTGCCGGCGACGCTAAACGACAAGATAGCATTTTCTTGGGAAACACGCCCGTCTCGAGATTCACGACACCATCCAATGGCTCAGATTGCGCCACGTTGTTCGACCAGCCGAACCCTTAGAGCTCCGGTCGGCCAACCGAGCGAATACACATCCGGCGGCCCGGAAAGTTGTTCGACCAGCCGAACCCTCAAAGCTCCGGTCGGCCAACCGAGCGAGTACACATCCGGCGGCCCAGAAAGCTGCTCGACCAATCGAACTCTCAGACCCCCGGTCGACCAACCGAGCAAGTGCCATTCCGAGCTCGCAAACGGAGAAAAAAGCACCCGAACCACCACAACCGTTGGATCTTCCAGAAATTCGCGCTTCTGATGATGAACGGCCCAGATCTTGCCACGTGCACTAAACGACAAGATAGCGTTTTCTTGGAAAGTGCGCCCGTCTTGAGATCTGCGCCACCATCCGACGGCTCAAGTGGCGCCACGTCGCTCGAACGACCGATCCCTCACCCCTCCGGTCGGCCAACCGAGCAAGTGCCCATCCGAGCGTCAAAAGCGAGAAAATGGCTGCCGAGCAACTGCAACCGTCAGATCTCTCAGAAATTCGCGCTCGCCCAAGATCAACGATCCAGATCAGGCCACGCCATAAATCAGTATTTAAAAATTAATTTTATTTATTTAAATCGTTTTATTTATTTAAAAATTGCGAAAAATTGCTAAAAATTCGGGAAAATTAACTAAAAATTCTAGAAAATAATTAAAAATTCGGGGAGATATTTTTGAGCCCCTGAACAAACAATTATTGCCTAGAATGTACTGTTAAAGTCTCCGGACGATTAGTTAACACATCGCAAAATTAAATAAATAGTCCGAAAAAATAGATAAAAACCATCGAATGTTCAAACAAGGCTTGAGAACAGCATACGGCTTCAAGAAATCACCTCACTATCCCCTTCGAGATTCAAAACCCTCCATTCCGACTCCGATACAACTCCACTAGCCACTTGAACAGTTAAACTACTCCTCAAAGGCTGATCACACTCAGTCTTTAGGAGTGGGGGGCTCGTGATATGGCTAAAAATGGGCTTAAATCGGAACCGTCCAGATTGGACACGAATCTTGAAGCTCAGGGGTAAAACGGTAATTTCACATACAAATGGGTCCGAAATGGGTACTGGGTCTCCTTCTCACAGATCCAATAACCCACGAACAGATCCGCTCCAACTGGGTACGGGTCCCGACCCAAGACGAACCCAGACCAGCAAGAGGGAATCAGGGTCACTGATTTGACTAAATCAACGGGCCTGATTTCTCTCACCGGGAATCAGGGATTAGCTTCCTAAACCAATTGTGAGGATTTTACTCCTAACAGTTTCACAGGAAATCAGGTCCCTTAACAGGCTCCTATGGCGACTATAAATACCTCCTACCCACCACTGTGACAAGGTAATCACTCTTTTTGCACCTTAAGCTCTTTCTTAATCATCACTGGTTACTGACAAGAGCGTCGGAGGGTGTGTCGCCGGAATCAACCCCGGTGTATCGCACTTCCTTGCAGGTAGCGGCAGGAATCAGAAGGCTTGGATCCGCTATTCAGGTTTTTCCGCGAACTCACAAATCTCATCTGTTTACCCCCACACCAAAATCAGCGGTAACACAAATATTATCAAGTGAATATTTAATAGAGCCACCCACAATAAGATGTTGTAACATTCACTTTTGTACAGTTAAAAAAGGCATAGCTTACAAATGCTTAGATCGATAAAATCACTTGCATTTATGTTTATCTTTTATTTCTATTTCCCCATTTCAGACTCCATTTGGCTTAAAATCAGACTCATTCATTGATCGCCAGTACATGCACTGCAATGCAAGGCTATGCAGTGCAATGCACTGCAATGCAAGGTGAACAATTTCTGTTATGCAGTAAAATTATCATTCTGATTTGAGCTTAAAACTTGCAAACTAACCAAACTGATATTGAGTAAGAATACTAGTTTCCCCCCTCCAAATTGCTTGAATCTTAACAGTAATTTACTTTTATAAATTTTTTTTTCATGGTGTTTCACATAGAAAATGAAAATAGAACAAAATAAAATTCCCTATAAATATAATCCTTCTAAGTTTCACACATATTTGAAGAATTATAAAGATGTTCTGGAATACAATTAGCTAAATATAGTACAAGTGACACTCGTGATGAAAGTTTACATCTTGGCAAGTAGTATGAATATGCATATGTTTAGTGATATGGGTCGGATGACGTGGCCCCTCCTGGGCCACAGGATCCCCTCAGGAAACGTGCACCTCTGGATCACCCGGATCCGCCACATCAGCATCAGAAAACCGCCCGGGCCTCTGACACGACAGCCTGGAAACTGCCCGGGCCTCTGCCACGTCAGCCCTATACCGTCCGGGTTTCCACCGCTTCAACCACACGGGCAACTGGGTCCAGACCCGGCCCCAAATGGGTCCAGACCCGGTTGTCTTCTCCTATAAATACCAGACCCAACCCCTTATCCAGGTAATGAATCTTTTCCCACCAAAACCCTAGTTACTGTTACTCTCTTTCAGTAGCTGACTAGATCGTCGGAGGGTCTGCCACCGGAACCAACCCCGGTGTTTCTAGACCGTTTGCAGGTACACGAGACCTCGGATCCGAGCCGAGCATCCAGCCTCCACCTCACTCGAGCCGACTTCCGTACCGTTCGCCCAGCCGAGGGTCGTCTGTATAGGAGCTTCCTCCACCAATACAAATCGAGTAAGAACTCACACCTGGTGCATCCACATGCCTCCCAAAAATAAACCGCATCAGATTGGCGCCATCTGTGGGAAACTCCCTCTATTGCAAACGCCGGATCGAGCTCACGCCGTCAACGGTACCCCGTCAACCCGAGCTCACATGGTGCCCAAAGCCACAAGAGCTGTTACCTGTGCGCGTCGGCAAGACGTCCCTCCACAAGGCATCGCTGCCGACGCTCATGGATCCAACCATCCGGGGGTCAGTCACCGACACCAGCCGAGTGCCTCCCGTCCGGTCCAGCCCGACCTACGGGGGGTAATCCTGAACCAACAGGCTAGCCGCAGCAGGGGAGGAGCCGCTTCCAACTCGGCTCCAAACCATCCAAAACCTCCGTCCCAAGGGCGGGAGCCGGCGCTCAGCCGTGTCGGTCGGCCACAGCCCGCTCAACCAAACCGAGCCGAGCGGGCCCCGGTCACCCACCAAGAGTTCCAAGACTTCCGGAGGGAAATCCTGGAGGCCATCCGGGGGACCCCTGTCGATGAGAACATCCACCATTCCCATACCCGGTCAGATGCCGAGGCCAGCGTGTCTCGCGTCCCCTCTATCCCACCAGAATATGACATTGACCTCCTGAAGCGCCTCCAAGAAATGGAGGACCGCCTCGACAACTTCGGCGACGGCAGCCCAAGGACAGCTTCAGGGATACAGCCCCGTTCGACCTCCTTTCTCTGCCCTCATCCTGCAGGCGAAGATACCCCGGAATTTCCATCCACCTCAATTCGAGATCTATGACGGCGAGGGCGATCCTGATGATCACATGGAGGGCTTCAAAATCCTCATGATGATTCACAGCGCATCGGATCCCCTTCTGTGCAGAGCATTCCCCGCCACCCTTCGGGGTCCGGCACGGGAATGGTTCTCCAAGCTTACCCCCGGCTCCATCTACTCTTTCGACCAACGGGAGGGCAACTTCCTTGCCCACTTCGTGACCAGCCGGAAGGCCGAAAGGATAAGTGCGTCCCTGCTTGGCCTCCAGGAGAAGGAGGGGGAGTCGCTCCGGGTATTCGTCCGAAGGTTCACCGCTGAGGCGCGGTCGGTCTCCTCCCTCGACCCCGGCGTTGCCTCGGCAGCTTTCCGACACAACGTCTGTCACGGACAGCTAAAGGCCTCCCTAGCGAAGAAGTCCCTGGTAGACTTCCCCGACCTCCTCAATCGGGTCGAGAAGTACATCCGGACCGAAGAGGCCCTAAATCCAGAAGACCCAAGAGAAGTGGCCGGGAAGGGAAAGCGCAAGGCCGACGAGGTCGAGCCGGCGAAGAAAGCTCCAAGAGAAGGGGGCGCCATGAAGAAGGTTCCACCGGTCCCAAAATGTGTCCACCATTCTCATGGCAATCGAAGACAGGGACCTCGTGCAGTTCCCCCCTTGACTGTCCAACAACACCAGCAAGAAGAGGGATCAGCGGTTCTACTGCCGCTTCCACCGGGACAACGGGCATGACACAGATCGTTGTCGTGCCCTAAAGGACGAAATCGAGGCCCTTATTCAACGAGGATACCTCTGAGAATTCCAAAAAGAAGGCGCTCGGGAACAGAGGGATACGAGAAACAGGAGGGGTTTCCCTCCTCCTCGAGCACCCCAACAGCGCCCCGAGCGGGATCCGGAAACCGAGGAACCCGAGGGTCAGGTGATCTTGCATTGCATCCATGGAGGGCCCATAGGAGGGGAATCCAACACTTCCCGCAAGGTGTTCGTCCGGGAGGTCAACACCATCCAGGGCCCTCTATCCCCCCAGATCCAACAACTCCCTGTCTCCTTCTCGGGGGATGACCTGGAGGGAGTCCGGCTCCCTCATTGTGACGCACTCGTCATTAAGCATGGCAAACTTCAAGGCCCAGTGAATCCTCGTGGACAATGGGAGCTCGGTCAACATTCTGTTCCTAGAAGCATTCGAGAACTTGAAACTCTCCCGTGATAAGCTAAAGCCGACCGGATACACCTTGCACGGATTCTCCGGCGTCCCAGTGACAATAGAGGGGATCATCACCCTAGATGTCACGGCAGGTACAACCCCGAACAGAAGGACCGAGTCCATGGACTTCATGGTTGTTAATGTCAAGGAAGCCTACAAAGCCATACTCGGTCGTCCGGGGCGCTGCTCCCTCCAAGCGGTTCCCTCGGCCTACCACCAGAAGATGAAGTTCTTGACTGACACCGGTGTGGGAGTTGTCCGAGGAAATCAAGCAGCAGCACGCTCGTGCTACATGATGGCGATCGGGAGTAGTGTATTTCCCCTCGAGGCCATTGAGATGCAGCTCGAGAGGACCCAGCCAGAACAAGAGCAGGCAGACGAGCTAGAAGATGTCTCATTCAAGACAGGGGATGCGTCAAAGCACTTTCGAGTTAGCTGCTCCCTTGCTCCCGACCTCAAGTCCGCCCTGATCGGTTACGTTCGCCACAATGTCGACCTCTTTGCCTGTAAGCCCTCTGACATGTCCGGTATCTCCGAGGATCTCATCATGCACAAACTCAGCGTGATCCCCGGGTCGAAACCGGTTGTCCAAAAGCGGTGAAAGTTCGCTCAAGAGCGACAGCAGGCGGTGAATGCGAAAGTGGACAAGCTCTTGTCTGCGCACTTCATACAAGAGGTTAGCTACCCTGAGTGGTTGGCGAACATCGTCATGGTTAAGAAGGCAAGCGGAAGTTGGAGGATCTACATAGATTTCACCGACCTCAACATGGCATGCCCCAAAGATCCATTCCCCCTCCCCAGCATCGATGCCCTTATCGATGCCACATCGGATCACGAGCTCTTATCCTTCATGGATGCCTTCTCAGGCCATAACCAGATCCGGATGTTTCCTCCAGACATCGCCAAGACGTCCTTCGTCACAGACCGAGGACTATACTGCTATCGGGTTATGCCCTTCGGGCTGAAGAACGCCGGTGCCACTTATCAGAGGCTCGTTAACCGAGTCTTCAAAGATCAAATCGGGCATAACATGGAGGTGTACGTCGACGACATGCTCGTCAAAAGCCAACAGGGATAGGATCACGTCGCCGACCTGGAAGAGGCCTTTGGGGTCCTTCGAACCCACAACATGAGGCTCAACCCGGCGAAGTGTGCATTTGGCATCTCCTCGGGAAAGTTCCTAGGGTTCATCGTCAGCCAGCGCGGCATCGAGGCGAACCCCAAAAAGATCCAGGACATAATAAATATGGCCCCTCCCAGGAACGTCAAAGAAATCCAGGGGCTAACGGGGAGACTGGCGGCCATCGGTCGTTTCCTCTCCAAGTCTGTAGAGAAGTCCCTGCCGTTCTTCAAAGCGCTGCGCGGCACCGGAGGGTTCGAGTGGGGCACTCAGCAGTAAGAGGCCTTCACCCAATTAAAAGAGTACCTTGCCAACCCTCCTCTCCTCAGCAAGCCAGAACCAGGGAAGCCACTCTGGCTCTACCTTTCGGCTTCGGAGAATGTTCTCAGCGTCGTCCTTGTCCGAGAAGAGGAAGGAGTCCAAAACTCCATGTATTATGTGAGCAAGGTCCTGCTCGACGCTGAGACCAGGTATTCTAGGATGGAGAAAGTAGCATACGCCTTGGTCATGGCCGCGCGAAAGCTCTATTCATATTTTCAGGCGCATTCGGTCCAGGTGTTCACGGATCAATCCTTGAAGGTCGTGCTCCATAAGCCCGAGAGCTCGGGTCGACTAGTAAAATGGTCGATCGAGCTCAGTCAGTACGACATCGGCTATCAGCCAAGAACGGCCATCAAAGGGCAGGCCCTCGTCGAGTTCATCACAGAATGCACCATCCCCGAGCAGCCCACAAACAAGGAAGCCGACCAGACGTGGAAAGTTTACGTCGATGGCTCCTCTTGCGAAGTGGGAAGTGGTGCGGGCATCATTCTGTTGGATCCTGTAGGCGAGGCAACAAACACTAGAGGGGGTGAATAGTGTTTATTTAAAAACTGTGGAATAAATAATTTTTTCTTCGGTGCAGTCGACTTAGTTGTGAACCAGTCGACTGATATGACCAAATAAAATCAAATATAAACAACTCTGTGCAGTCGACTTAAAGTTGAGACAGGCGACTGAAGACACAGTTAATGTACAACTTATACGAGACTGACCAGTCGACTGATAATGCAAGGAGTCGACTGTCCAGACAAGTTTCACAGAATTTAAGTAAACAAAAAGTAAATGCAAGGACAAGAGAAGCAATCACAGAGTACACGCGATATATCCTGGTTCGGTCCTTCCGACCCACATCCAGTCCCCAAGCAACGCACTTGAGATTTCCACTATTCTTAAAAAAAAAGTTTACAAGAATACCCTACAGCGTTAAGACAACAACTTTGTCTAACCCGTAGTCCTTTCTCTCAACCAGAGAAAGCATACCCACTCTACTACCAAGAGTGAAACGACCGACTCTATACCCTAGAGTCTAACTCTCCAACCGAGAGCAAAAAGAAAACAGTAAAACTTTACAGTCAACCTATAGCCTTGTTGGTGTTATGTATTGTAGAACGTAGCTAAACAAAGGTCGACTTCTATACCCAGTCCAGAACGAATTCCGATGTTATACTGGACTGAGTGTAGAGAACCAGAGATTTTGAAACTTGAAAGCTTTTTCTCTTTTTCACTTAGAAATGCTCAAGAATGCTTGGAGATCTTAAAAAGTGTTGTTGTTAGATATTTTTCAGTGAGTTCTGAACTCTATTTATAGAGTTAGAACTCCTGGACGTTGGGAGACAGTTATTCCAACTGTCAACCAACGGATCTTAAAGCTTTTGATTTTGAAAAATCGATTTTGAAAACAGAAAACGGTCAAAAGCACTCGAACAGTCGACTGGGTTGCCATAATGAGTCGACTGGTCAGAGTTTGAATAAATTTAAACAGTTTTGTACTGCCAGTCGACTGCCAGAGGCATCAGTCGACTGGTACTCAACAGTTAAATTATTTCAAACTGTTTTGACTCTTTTTGATGTTTTTGAAAAACACACCTTATAAAATAGTGAGTGTATGTGTGTGTGACAAGGCTTTACAACATACTAAGACTCAACAAAAGTAAAATTACATTGTTTACAAGACATGACAATTTATTGACACATTTAAGCTTGAGTCTTGAGTCTTGAGTCTTGAATGAAGCTTTAACCATTGTCTTTAGCTGGAGCTTTTGTGCTTGTTCATTTGTTCAGCTGTATAGTTGTGAGTCCTTTGTGTATAGCACCTGTAAGTTTAGCATAGATACATGTGCAGTGTGTTGTGATCATCAAAATCAAGAATCAACATTCTCCCCCTTTTTGATGATGACAACACAATAGCTGATAATAACAGAAAAATAATACAAGCATGGTAATGATATGCTCCCCCTATTAAAAACACAACATACATACACAACATGCATACATAGAGACTTATCATAAAATAGATGTATCAGTCGACTTATAAAATGAGGCAGTCGGCTGAACAGATAAAGAATACACAGGACATATGTGAAATACAAATACAGATAGATCAGTCGACTAATGAGGATATCAGTCGACTTATCAGAGATAAAAAATACACACAAATATAAACAAACACAGAAAAACACATACAAACACAGTAAATAAATAAGAGAGATATTCTCCCCCTTTGTCATCAACAAAAACAAAAAAATAACCAGTCTCATAAAAGAACACAGAATTAATGATCTCATACATAAGCTTAGAAGTTCATCAATACATAGGAAAAATAAAAAATTACATAATAACGAAAAATAATCTTCAATCGTCTTCTTCTGAGTCTTCATCACCAGCATGAGAAGGAGGGGGAAATTGAGAAGTGACGAGATCGTTTAGGTGATCAATTTTGGAGTTAAGGGAGTGAAGCTGAGAATCAACAGTCTCTGAATGTTTCATAAGGTAATTGACACATTCATAAAGAGTAGATAGATCTTCATATCTAGCATGGGGACGAGAAGAACTAGAAGAGGCTAAAGGTCTAGCAGTAGATGCCAGAGGAACTTGTGAAGGAGGAGGAGACCTAGGGGTTGTTCTAGGAGCAGGATCTAGAAGCTTCAAACGTGCTAAACTAGCACGATCGAAGCATTCATATTGCTTAACGACATTGGTCTCGGAGTCGAGATCAATATCATAAGCTTGAAAGACCCTGGTAAGGAAACCTCCAAAGGGTAGGAAATGAATATGATGCTGTTCAAGTTTAGAGAAAATGACACGACCCCAATTAATAGCTATTTTACCAAAAATGGCATAAACAGCTTGTTGCAATTCCATAGAATACTGATCATAACTTCCTCTTTTGGAAAGAATGTTATAAGCCAGTATTCTTGCAACTAATTTTGCAACAGGCGTTATATTTTTACTAGTCATTGGGGGTCCTTGATTGGATAAAAATATTTTAGATAAGATAGAGAAATCATCAAGGACAATGTCACCTAGATCAAGTCCCTCGTCATCAATACCCATTATTTGATTGATTCTCTCGGGTGTGAGAGTCATCTTGGTATTTTTGACTGAAGAACGGATCACAACATCTCCATCTTTCAATTGAACAACTCTCATGTTCGTATAGAAAAGATAGATAAGTTGAGGGTAATAGTCGGGTTGATTGGCTAGGGAGAGATAGTCATAAAGACTACAATTTTGGAATAGGGGAACAAGATTAAACCTATCTAAATCACCAAAATTGACAAAACGACCCAGGAAAATAACAATGCTACACATTAAGTACCAACATTCTAATAGATCAGGACTCAACAAATATTGGGAATAATCTTGAGATGAGCTAGCATCATGAGACCTCTTAGAACGCTTGGGAGCCATAACAAAATAGTGTAGGAAGGGTTTTACCAAGAGAAAAGAGAAAGATCAGCAAGGAGTCGAGCAGCAGCAGCAGATTGAGTCGACTTCTTCTTTTTCTCTGATTAGGGTTTCGAAATTTGGGGGGAAACAGGAAGAACGGTAAAAGGTGAAGAAGGGGGCTGTTAAAGGGGTTTTTAACTGGAGATTGAAGGCTGAGATTGAAAGGGTAGAGATCGACGGCTGATATGAATAGTCACGGGTGAACAGAAGAGAGATTTTTATCTCAAAACAGTGATGAGTCGTCGCTGAAGACTATTGAACTCGCGACAGTCGACTGATAGGGTATAGCAGTCGACTTAGTCGAGAAGAGACTCAATTTTTACATCTGCTGATCAGTCGACTGGATTAAGGATCAGGCGACTGGTCAGAGAACAAAATAAGTATATATTAAAATACAGTACAGTCGACTTACTCAAAACACAGTCGACTTAACAGATGAAATTTTCAACAAATGTCAATAAAATTACATATTCCTAGTTCTCTTCTTAAGTTAATAAAAGCATCTTCTTTGAGGAGTTTGGTAAAGATGTCTGCTACTTGTTTATCAGTAGAGATAAAGTCTAAAGATATATCTCCTTTTAAAACATGATCACGTAGAAAATGATGTCGAATATCAATATGTTTCGTACGTGAATGTTGAATCGGATTTTTAGATAGATTAATTGCACTGGTATTATCACACATAATTGAAGGTTTTTCAAAGGAAATACCATAATCTAATAAAGTTTGTTTCATCCACAAGATTTGTGCATAATGCCAAACTTGCAGCGATATACTCAGCTTCTGTAGTTGATAGGGATACGGAATTTTGCTTTTTACTGCACCAAGAAACTAGTGAATGTCCCAAAAAGTGACATGTCCCACTAGTGCTCTTGCGATCAGTTTTACTACCATCAAAATCAGCATCGCTATATGACAAAAGTTGAAAATTATCGGTGCGCAGATAAAATAAACCATATTCAGATGTGCCTTTAATGTATCTTAAAATTCGTTTCACAGCTTTTAAATGAGACTCTTTAGGACTAGATTGATATCTAGCACATAAACATACGCTGAACATAATATCTGGTCTACTTGCGGTAATATATAAGAGTGAACCAATCATACCTCGATAGAGTTTTTGATCAACACTCTTACCTAATATATCTTTGTCAAGGGTAGTAGTAGTAGCCATAGGTGTGGATTTACTACTAGTACTATCCATGTTAAAACGTTTGAGTAATTCCTTTGCATATTTTTCTTTATTAATAAATATGCCATTTGAGGACTGTTTAATTTGAAGTCCAAGGAAATAATTGAGTTCACCCATGTGACTCATCTCAAACTCGTTTTTCATGGTATTAGCAAACTCTTGACATAGACTATTATTAGTAGAACCAAAGATTATATCATCAACATATATTTGTATGATTAAGATATCATTCTTTACTCTCTTAATAAACAAGGTAGTGTCTACTTTACCTATCTCAAATTCTGTTTCTAAAAGAAAAGTTTTCAGACGATCATACCAAGTACGAGGTGCTTGTTTAAGACCGTAGAAAGCCTTTTTCAATTTATAAACATGATCTGGAAATTGTTCATGTTCGAAACCTGGTGGTTGTTTAACATAAACATTTTCTTTAATAAACCCGTTAAGAAAAGCACTTAACATCCATTTGATAGAGTATAAAATTCATGAAACAAGCAAAAAATAATAAAATACGAATTGATTCTAGTCTATCAACAGGAGCATATGTTTCATCAAAATCTATACCTTCTTCTTGATTATACCCTTGAGCAACTAATCTAGCTTTGTTCCTTACAACTTGTCCTGATTCATCTAACTTATTTTTGAATACCCATTTGGTACCAATAATAGTCTGATCAGGAGGTCGTGGAACTAAATCTCATACATCATTCCTTATAAATTGGTTTAATTCATCTTGCATGGCATTCATCCAAAATTCATTCTCACAAGCTTCTTGTATATTTTTCGGTTCAAAATCCGACAAGAATGCTGTATGAGAAATCATATTAACATGTGATCGTGTCTGAATACCATGGGAGATGTCACCAATTATTAAGTCATGAGGATGATCTTTAACTTCAACAAAAGATTTTGGTAAAGTTGAAGATATCACAATAGGATCAGTCGAGTTGACAGGTTCTTCAGTCGACTGCTTTACTTCAGTCGACTGGAAGTCCTTATCAGTCGACTTATCAACCAGACTAGTTTGTTCTAAAGATTTAATCACATTATTTAAAGATGATGAATCAGTTTCATCATCTTTATTTAAATTTGATGAAGGCAGAGATTCATCGAATGTAACATGCATTGACTCTTCAATAGTCATTGTAGACTTATTGAAAATTCTATATGCTTTACTCCTATTTGAGTATCCTAAAAAGATACCTTCATTAGATCTAGGATCAAATTTGTCTAAATTATCTTTTGTGTTCAGAATAAAACACTTACAACCAAATGTCTTAAACTAAGAGACTTTAGGAATTTTGTTAAAAAACAACTCACAACAAGTCTTCTTTAGCTTAGGTCTTATAAGAATTCTATTTAAAACATAACAAGCTGTAGCAACAGCTTCAGCCCAAAAGTGCATTAGTAAATTGCTTTCAACAAGCATGGTACGTGCGCATTCTTACAAAGTCCTATTCTTCCTTTCAACCACTCCATTTTTTGGTGAAGCTCTAGGAAATGCAAATGAATGTGTTATACCATTCTTGTTGCAATATTCAGTAAATGTTTCATTCTCAAATTCTCCACCATGATCACTTCTAATAGTGACTATGGTTAGAGATCTTTGATTTTGAATACGTTTACAAAAATGTGCAAATTCATCAAAAGCATCATTCTTATGTTTTAAAAAGAATGTCCAAGTGAATCTTGAAAAATCATCTACTAAAACAAATACATATCTACTTTTATTTAAAGAAGCAACTCTAGTACGGCCAAATAAATCCATATGAATTAATTCGAGTGGCCTACTAGTAGAAATTACTTCTTTTGTTTTAAAAGTGGATTTGATTTGTTTTCCTAGTTGACATGCATCACATAACTTATCCTTTTTAAAGGATAGTTTTGGCAGTCCTTTAACTAGGTTATACTTAGATAATTTTGAGAGATTCTTCATGTTCACATGTCCAAATCTTCTATGCCAAAGCCAAGATTCATTGTTAGAAGCTATTAAACAAAAATCATTTGAAAACTCAATTGTATTCAAACACAATTCATAAATATTATTTTTGCGAAAACCTTGAAAAATGATATTTTGCATAGTAGAGTCATAAATCAAACATGCATCTTTTTCAAAAACAATTTTATATCCTTTATCACACAATTGACTAATACTTAATAGATTATGCTTTAATCCACTAACTAACAATACATTTTCTATAGTGGGGTTAGAATTTTTACCAACATGCCGATTCCTATGACTTTTCCTTTGTTGTTATCACCAAAGGTAACAGTTCCTCCATCTATGCTTTGGATGGTGGATAGAAGGTTGGCATGTCCTGTCATATGTTTTGAACATCCGCTGTCGAGTATCCAGCGATCTTTCTTGGGTACCTATAAAAAATTCAAGGTAAATATGGTACCCTTTTTATTGGGTCCAAAACATATTAGTTTGGGGGAAACCAAACCCATAATGAGTTTGATTTTCCTCCATAAGCAGGAATATAATTAATAGAATTACACACATTTAATACATATGAATTAATATACGCAATTCTATCATTCTGATTTAAGTTGACTGGTACCCATACAAACTTGTTCTGTCCAGTCGACTTGACAGTGTCCTTCAGTCGACTTCTAGTGTGAGTCAGTCGACTGGATGATACACTAGGTCGACTTATATGAGGTTTTGATCTTGTTGAATAAGATTCAATTCCTTTGGACAGACGACTGATGGATGGGCTCAGTCGACTTAACCGAAAGTCAGACTTGCTTTTATCACTAAAATTTACTACCTTAGGCTTTTCAAAAAATTCATATAATTTATGTGTAACACTAGAAATAGATGCTGATTTATTTCTACTAGTGTTTTTAGAAGAAGATTCTTTTATAGAAGAATTTTTGAAACCAAGACCGTATTTTTGACTAGATTTTACTTGATGATGAAGGACATCATTTAAATTCTCTTTGCCTTTGTTAAACTTAGATACGTTCTTTGATATCTCTTCATAATTCTTTTTGAGAGATTCAAGATCAGTATCTAAACTTGCAATGCGAGAATTTAAAGATTTCACTTCCTTATCAAGGTTAAGATTTTCTTGAGAAAGTGTTTGATTAACTTTCTCTAGATTCTTAACTCTAATCTTTTCTTTTTTTAACTCTTGAAATATTTCATTAAAGGCATCAAGTAAATCTTCTGAGTCGAAGTCATTACTTACATTATCTTGTGTAGCCATAAAGCACATATTTGCAACTTCATTGTTTTCATCCGTTTCTTCTTCAAAAGAGGAATCACTATCATCCCAAGTTGCTTGATAAGCCTTCTTGTTCTTGGCAAGCTTATTCTTTGAGTATTTGTCCTTCTTGAAGTTGGATGGTTTTCCCTTGTTCTTTGCATTTTCTAGGGGACAATCCTTCTTCATGTGACCTGTTTTATTGCACCTGAAACAAGTAGGAGGGTCATTAGAATCTCTATTTTTGGAATTAAACTTACCCTTCTTTAAGAATTTTTTGAATCTTCGAGTGAACATTGCTATCTCCTCTTCATCTTCTTCCTCATCTTCCAAGTCTGTCATGGCTTTAAAAGCCAATGATTTCTTCTTTGCTTGTTGTGTTTCTGCATCCTTCTTTCGATCTTCAAGTTGAACCTCGTATGCCATGAGATTTCCCACAAGATTCTCAAGAGAAAGTTGTGACAAATCATTTGCTTCTTCTATTGACGTGGTCTTCTTTTCCCATTCTGGAGTGAGTGCACGTAGGACTTTTCTAACCATCTCTGCTTGAGTGTATGTCTTTCCAAGTACCACAAGAGAGTTTGTAATATCAGTAAATCTGGTGATCATCTCGGACACAGCCTCATTGTCCTTCATTCGGAACATCTCAAACCTGTGAACAAGAACAGAGATTTTAGACTCTTTAACTTTATTTGTTCCTTCACGTGTTACCTCGAGTGTATGCCAGATTTGATGTGCGGTTGTAGCATTTGATACATGGTTGAACTCTTCCTTTGTGAGTGCACAAAATAATGCATTCATTGCTTTGGCATTATTCATAGTTTGGTTCTTTTGATCATCATTCCATTATGCATATGGTATAGTAGGGGCAGTGAATTCCGTCTCCGTCATGTGCCATATTTTGTAGTTGATTAATTGGAGGTAGATTCTCATTCTGCACTTCCAATAATTGTAGTTAGTTCCATCGAATAGCGGTGGCCTTTGTGTAGATTGGCATTCATGGTACTGATTAGCATTTGAAGTAGTTGTCATAGCCTGTAACCTTGCTCTGATACCAAGTGTTGGATCCTGTAGGCGAGGCAACAAACACTAAAGGGGGGTGAATAGTGTTAATTAAAAAACTGCGGAATAAATAATTTTTTCTTCCGTGCAGTCGACTTAGTTGTGAACCAGTCGACTGATATGACCAAATAAAATCAAATATAAACAACTCTGTGCAGTTGACTTAAAGTTGAGACAGACGACTGAAGACACAGTTAATGTACAACTTATACGAGACTGACCAGTCGACTGATAATGCAAGGAGTCGACTGTCCAGACAAGTTTCACAGAACTTAAGTAAACAAAAAGTAAATGCAAGGACAAGAGAAGAAATCACAGAGTACACGCGATATATCCTGGTTCTGTCCTTCCGACCTACATCCAGTCCCCAAGCAACCCACTTGAGATTTCCACTATTCTTGAAAAACAAGTTTACAAGAATACCCTACGGCGTTAAGACAACAACTTTGTCTAACTCGTAGTCCTTTCTCTCAACCAGAGAAAGCAGACTCACTCTACTACCAAGAGTGAAACGACCGACTCTACACCCTAGAGTCTAACTCTCCAACCGAGAGCAAAAAGAAAACAGTAAAACTTTACAGTCAACCTATAGCCTTGTTGGTGTTATGTGTTGTAGAACGTAGCTAAACAAAGGTCGACTTCTATACCCAGTCCAGAACGAATTCCGATGTTATACTGGACTGAGTGTAGAGAACCAGAGATTTTGAAACTTGAAAGCTTTTTCTCTTTTTCACTTAGAAATGCTCAAGAATGCTTGAAGATCTTAAAAAGTGTTGTTAGATCTTTTTCAGTGAGTTCTGAACTCTATTTATAAAGTTAGACCTCCTGGACGTTGGGAGACAGTTATTCCAACTGTCAACCAACGGATCTTAAAGCTTTTGATTTTGAAAAATCGATTTTGAAAACAGAAAACGGTCAAAAGCACTCGAACAGTCGACTGGGTTGTCATAATGAGTCGACTGGTCAGAGTTTGAATAAATTTAAACAGTTTTGTACTGCCAGTCGACTGCCAGAGGCATCAGTCGACTGGTACTCAACAGTTAAATTATTTCAAACTGTTTTGACTCTTTTTGATGTTTTTGAAAAACACACATTATAAAATAGTGAGTGTATGTGTGTGTGACAAGGCTTTACAACATACTAAGACTCAACAAAAGTAAAATTACATTGTTTACAAGACATGACAATTTATTGACACATTTGAGATTAAGTCTTGAGTCTTGAGTCTTGAGTCTTGAGTCTTGAATGAAGCTTTAACCATTGTCTTTAGCTGGAGCTTTTGTGCTTGTTCATTTGTTCAGCTGTATAGTTGTGAGTCCTTTGTGTATAGCACCTGTAAGTTTAGCATAGATGCATGTGCAGTGTGTTGTGATCATCAAAATCAAGAATCAACACATTCTACGGGGCCCAGATGGTTTCCTTCTTCAGTTTTGCCTCCGCCTCAACTTTCCGGCCTCTAACAACGAGGCAGAGTACGAGGCCATGATCGCCGGGCTCAACCTGGCTCATCAGGCCAGCGCCAGACAGATCAGAGCCTTTAGCGACTCTCAGCTTGTGGTCAACCAGATCACCGGGGAGTACGAGGCCCGTGACGATCGAATGATCAAGTACCTGGCCATGGTCCAACGCCTATTAACATCCTTCGACGAATCGGCTGTCTTGAGGATTCCCCAGGAGCTGAACGCCCAGGCCGATGCCCTGTCAAAATTGGCTTCCTCATTCTTTGAAGGCCTCGACTGCACGGTCCTGATTGAAGTCCTGTTGAAGCCGAGTACAGACTTCCCAGAGGTTCTATGGGTTGAAGACGGAGCTCCCCCCGACGACTGGACCACTCTTATCAAGAAATTTCTAGTCAAGGGTGAGCTCCCCGAAGATCGGGCCGAAGCAAGGTGGATCAGGGCCGAATCAGAAAGATTCGCGGTAATCAACGCCACCCTCTTCAAAAGGTCCTACACCATAACGGATGGCAGACCCTACCTCCGTTGTCTGACCCCAGACGAGGCCAGGTATGCCCTCAAGGAGCTACACGAGGGGATCGGCGGATGCCACATGGGAAGCCGCTCACTCGCACGGAAGGCATTAAATCACGGGTACTACTGGCCCACTATGCTACAAGATGCCCTCGTCCTTGTGAAGAAGTGCGGCCACTGTCAACGGTTCTCCCCCGTAAAGAGGGCTCCGCAAGCAAATCTCAGTTCCATGGCCAGTCCGACCCCCTTTGCAATGTGGGGGATGGATCTGGTGGGCCCATTTTCAAAAGCAACGGGCCAATGAAAGTTCCTCATTGTGGCGATCGACTACTTCAAAAAGTGGATCGAGGCAGAACCATTAGCAACGATCACCGAGCAACAGACACAGTAGTTTTTTCTGGAAACATATCGTCTGTCGGTTCGGGATCACGCAGGTGCTCATCACGGACAATGAGACTGAATTTGCGGATAAACATTTTTGCAAGTTCTGCGAAGATCTCGGGATCCAGCAGTGCTTCTCCTTTGTATGCCACCCCCAGTCCAACGGTCAGGCCAAGAATGCAAACTGCCAAATCCTCGACGGCCTCAAGAAATGACTCGATAACTCTTCCAAGGGGTTATGGGTCGACGAGCTGCCAAGCGTTCTCTGGGCCCACCGGACAACAAAGAGAATCCTCACGGGAGAATCGCCTTTCAATCTGACATACGGTGCGGAGGCCATCATTCCCTTGGAGATCGGGATCCCTTCACCCAGGATCATGGCTTTCGACGAAGCAGCTAACTCCGAACATCTGGGAGCCAACCTGGACCTCATAGACGAGGTCAGAGAGAAGTCAGCCATTAGGAGGAGCATCTACCAGCAAAGGATCAAAAGATTCTACAACAAAAAGGTGCATCCCACCGACATCAAACTCGGGGACCTCGTTCTCCAAAAGCTGGCGGTCTCCAATCCCGGCCAGAAAAGAAAATTGGCCCCCAACTGGGAGGGTCCTTACAGAGTATCGGAGGTCGTACGTCCAGAGATGTACCGCCTGACCAACCCAGAAGGCAAGCCAATCAAGAGGCCCTGGAATGCGGAGCACCTCATCAAGTTCCTAGGAGGAGATTAGCCTCCACCTATGTAAAATTATCAAGAATGTAATCGGCACGTCATGCCTTGGTTTTTGTAAAATTCCAATATGGTGTACATATGCCAGCTTTCTTAAAACAAGCTTTTTAACTTCGTATTTCGTTACCAATGAGGAACATGTCTTGGGGCTCGGCGCTCGAATAACATCTCGATCCAGAAAAGCTTCCCTTACAAGCTTGGAGCTCGGCCCTCGGATAGAATCTCGAGCCAGAAAAGCTTCCCTTACAAGCTTGGGGCTCAACGCTCGGACAGCTCGGCCTGTTTGATTTATATTAAAGGAGCATCTACCAACACCCTTGAGAACAAGTGCCAGAGCTCGGCATTGACCTCGAGCAAGGCGGAGGCTTTCTTCAAAGCACCCCAACCTTAACGCTCGGCGACGACCTTCAGCTACGCCTGCTACTGGCTTTCTCACCAGTGCGGGGGCTCGGCACCTGTCCCTAGCATGGTTTGGGCTTCTTCAAGCCCATCAACCTATGCGCGAGGTGACAACCGCCAGCTACACCAGTGCTGTCTTTCCTAAGAACAAGTGCGGGAGCTCGGTATCGACCTCGAGCAAGGCGGAGGCTTTCTTCAAAGCACCCCGACCTTAATGCTTGGTGACAACCTTCAGCTACGTCTGCTACTGGCTTTCTCACCGGTGCGGGAGCCCGGCACCTGTCCCTAGCATGGTTTGGGCTTCTTCAAGCCCATCAACCTATGCGCGAGGCGACAACCGCCAGCTACACTCGTGTCGTCTTTCCTGAAAACAAGTGCGGGAGCTCGGCATCGACCTCGAGCAAGGCGGAGGCTTTCTTCAAAGCACCCTGACCTTAATGCTCGGCGACAACCTTCAGCTACGCCTGCTACTGGCTTTCTCACCAGTACGGGGGCTTGGCACCTATCTCTAGCATGGTTTGGGCTTCTTCAAGCCCATCAACCTATGTACGAGGTGACAACCGCCAGCTACACCCGTACCGTCTTTCCCGAGAACAATTGTGGGAGCTCGGCATCGACCTCGAGCAAGGCCGGGGCTTTCTTCAAAGCACCCCGACCTTAATGCTCGGCGACGACCTTCAGCTACACCTGCTACTAGCTTTCTCACCGATACGGGGGCTCGGCACCTGTCCCTAGCATGGTTTGGGCTTCTTCAAGCCCATCAACCTATGCACGAGGCGACAACTGCCAGCTACACCCGTACCGTCTTTGCCGAGAACAAGTGCGGGAGCTCAGCATCAACCTCGAGCAAGGCTGGGGCTTTCTTCAAAGCACCCCAACCTTAATGCTCGGCAAAGACCTTCAGCTACGCCCGTTACTGGCTTTCTCCCCGGTGTGGGGGCTCGGCACCTGTCCCTAGTGTGGTTTGGGCTTCTTCAAGCCCATCAACCTATGCGCGAGGTGACAACCGCCAGCTACACCCGTGCCGTCTTTCCCGAGAACAAGTGCGGGAGCTCGGCATCGACCTCGAGCAAGGCGGAGGCTTTCTTCAAAGCACCCCGACCTTAACGCTCGGCGATGACCTTTAGCTACGCCCGTTACCGACTTTCTCCCCGGTGTGGGGGCTCGGCACCTGTCCCTGGTGTGGTTTGGGCTTCTTCAAGCCCACCAACCTATGCACGAGGCGACAACTGCTAGCCACACCCGTGCCGTCTCCCTAAGAACAGGTGGTGCCTCGTCGTTAACCCAGAGCAAGGCCGTGGCTTTCTTCAAAGCCGCTCGACCAATACGCTCAGCTATGACCTACTACCATTTCTGCTTCAACAAAGTTTTAATTAAGGTTTAGAGCGTCCGCCTTCGGCAGACGCCCCGAGCTTCGAGTCGACTGCTTGACCTTCCTCTCGCCCGCGAACAACCCGGGGTTTACAGCTCTCACAAGCCAAAACCCCGAATTGTTCGAGGACGGCAGGGGGGACACCGACCCTCGGCTCTCTCCTTCTCTGAAAGACGCCCTGAGCTTTGAGACCATTCGTTGACCCTCCTCTTGCCTGCGAACAACCCGGGGTTTACAGCTCTTACGAGCCCAAAACCCCGAATTGTTCAAGGACGGCAGGAGAGCCACCGACCTCGGCTCTCTCCGAACCGATCGGTCGGCCCACCACTCACCAACGGACAACCCGGGGTCCTCCAGCCCTCAAGGCCCGAACCCCGAATTGTTCGAGGGTGATTGGTGTGCCTCCAATCCGGAGCCCTCGGATAAATATTATGTTCGGGGCGCCCGCCCTCAGCAGGCACCCAGACCGAGCGGTAGATCAGCCACTCTCACTTCTTAGCCGCCAACAAGCGGGAGTAGAGGTTATATAGCCCCCTGAGGCACGCAGTTATTGCATCTGGAAATGTGAAACAGCGGAAGGCGAAACATCACCATAAATGCTCATGGGGAGGCGAAACGTCGCCATCAATGACTTATCAAAAGGCAAACAGCCGCAACATATGCGCTCGCTACGACAAGTCACCTCGGCGGCGACCTCCCGCGCAACGAGCTCGGCAACCATCCATGGCAAACGAGACAATCAAGGTTCAGAAAATCAAATGTTCATATTATTACTCATTGCTTACAACTCGATGAATGTCGGTACAAATACAAAGAACGGCTTACAACTCACTCGCACTCGGCTTAAAACTCAAACTCGGAGCTCTCCCCGGGGCTCCTCTCACGCTCGGCCGAACCAACTAGGGAAGAGACCCCTGCCACCGAGCTTCCTGCATCTTCAGGCTGGGCCACTTCCAACAAAAATATCAGAGACCGCCTCGGGGTTGAGTTGCTCGCCTCCTCGATCAAACCCGCGCCTAACACCATCTTCAGCCTTTGGATCTCCAACTCTTTCTCAACAACGGCCTCGCGAAGGAAAGACTCCGAATCTGACCACCCGCTCGAGGCATTTGAGATGGACCAGTCCATCTCGATTACCCACCAGTCGCAGTCGGCTATGGCTTTCTTCAGACGAGCCACCTCCAGACAGAGCTCCCTAGACTTGTTCGTGAAGTAGTTTATGGCGGTCGCTCGGTCCTGAGCCTATTTTTGCTGACAAGCCAGATCTACCTCCACGGCCTCCCTCCCAGCTCGGACCAGGGATCCTTCGGCAAAAGCTTCTATCAAAAGGCGAGAGAAAACAAATAATCACAAGGAGAGCGAGAAAATGCACAAGTCACGAAGCCTCGGCCAAAAAAGCTATATTTCATTACTTTCAAAAAGGGTACAAAACTGCGGTGGCCTGTCTGCATGAGGCATGTACATTCAAAAAAAAAAGAGAAAAAGAGAGTCTAGTCTATGCTTGAGGGGGGGTGGCACCTCATCGTCAGCATGGTCGCCCCCCATCTCCTCGCCACCAGGAATCGGCGGAAGGTCCGGCTGCCAACCGTAGTGGAGGTGATCCACGTTCTGCTCCGGGTAGATCTTCCGAAAATGCTCCTTGGCCTGGTTGTATGCCTCGTCCTGTGCCATGATCAGGGCATCCGCCGACACAGCCTCCATCCTCGCCAAGGCCTTCCGCCCCTTCTCCGCCTCCTCTTCGATCCTTTCCTTACGGCGAACCACGTCCTTCTTGTGATGCTCGCAGAGTAAGGCCATCTGGGCTTTGTGGACGGTCGCCATACTCTCAGCCTCCTTCAGATCGTCGGTCGCCTTATTTAACTCACGGAGATACTTATCCGTGTTCCTCCTCTCCACCATGACCTCCCTCTCCAGACACTTTTGGAAGTGCTGCCCATAGAGCATTGCCTGTCCGAAGGAGAAATGGTCAGGAAAAAAGTTTCACCGAGTTCAAAACCAGAGAGAAATACGAAGTCTCAAGCACTTACCGAGATCAACGCCTGAGGCCAGCGCACAAAGGCCTGATCGGCCGTCTGCGAAGCCAGCACCATGAGATCCCGCTCGGTGGCGGCCTTCCTGACAAACTCCATGGAGACGAGGCCGTAAAAAAGAGAGTCCCCCTGGACGATCGACCAGTCGGGAGCAAACGGCCGCAGCCCCTGTTGCCCCACCACCTGTTCGGCAGTGGGCCGTGTTGGGGGAAGCCTCTTCTCCGGGGCATTGACAGTTTTGCCCGAACTACCCCCAGCGTCCCAAGCTGCCCTCGGCGTAGGGGGGTGATGCTTCTTAGCCCTCTTTGCGGGAGAAGGCCCCACGGCTACCGGGGTTGGTTCCTTGCCGGAACCCCCAGCTTGGGTAGCCAGCTTCTCCTGCTCCTCCTTCTTCTTCTCCGCTCTCGCGTTCGCGGTGACGGGTACCGGGGTTGGTTCCTTGTCGGAACTCCCAGCTTGGGCAGCCAGCTTCTCCTGCTCCTCCTTCTTCTTCTCCGCTCTCGCGTTCGCAGTGACGGCTAGCAAGGATCGCCTGTCGTCCACCTGTTGGGAAGTCATCTGTGCAAAAATAAAAAAAAGAAGGCTAACATTAACACGAAGGCAGAAAGATGCAAAAATTAAGAACGAAACATACTAGGATCGGCTGAGCTCAGTTCAGCCCGGACAAGGTGTAGCTCGGTCACTCGAAGCCACACGATACTGTGCCCCCTACTATCTTCTCCACCCTCTTCCATTCTTTCGCTGTCAAGTCGCTTTGCTTCAGAGGTTTATGGTTCGGTTTGAAGAAACTCCACCTGGTCGGTATCTCCCAAGACCTCTCACTCCGAACCACGAAATACTTCTCTTTCCACCCCTTGATGGAATCCGGATGGCCGTGCATGACTTTCTTGTGCAGCTTGGGCAAGAAGTAAAATATCCCCTCCTGGTCTCCGAGCGAGCTGATCCCTAGGATGGCTCGAAAGTACGTCAACCTCGGCTTCACCCCCTTCTCTTGGCACTTCAGAATGAAGCAAATCAAGTGCTTCCAAGAGTTTGGGCCGTACTGCATAGGGCACAGTTTCGCCCAATTTAAAACCCTCTTAACGAAGGGATGCAGTGGCAGCCTCAGGCCCGACACAAAGGCATCCTCAGGAAACATACAATAGCTCGGCGCGAGAGCCGTGGTGGGTCGGATGCCAGGGCTCGGGATGAAGACTTCAAACTCCCGCAGAATGAAGTAGGCGGCCCTCAGAATGTGGAGATAATCCGCCCTTAAGATGCATGGGATGCTATCCATCCGAATCTTCACCCGGCACTCTTCACTCGACACAGGGGGGATAGGGTCGATGTCTTTGATATCATCAGGGTACATCCGGATCGACCCCGGATTTTTAAAGGAGACATGGGGGAACTCGAGCCCCGGTCTGGGTGCATATTCATCCGGTGGAGGGGGACTATCTCGGATACTTAGCTTCCTCTTCTTCCGGCGAGGACGAGCCTTCCTTTCAGGAGACGGCGTCGACAAAGGTGGAAGGGGTGGAAGGTCATCCCCGATCGACCTTCCCGCTGTGCCTTCGCCAGCACTTCCTTGAGCACCCTCCCCTTCGTCGTCATCATCCTCATCATCAACGGTGCCCTGACCTTCGGGATCCTGACCCTCCTCGTCTTCATCCTCAGCCTCGGCATTCGGATCTTCCTGGTCCTCGTCGCCCCCTTCCTCACCTTCAGAGTCCTGATCCTCATCATCCCCCTCTTCCTCTTCCTCTTCCTCTTCCTCTTCCTCCTCCTCCTCTTCACCCTCGACCACAGGCTCCTTTCCCGGCCTTCGGGATCTCAGTGGCGACACTACGTAAACTACGTCGTCACCACCATCCGACCCAGGGTCTGTCAGACCTCCTCCTTGACCTTATATTTACTGAAGGACGAGGACGTCTCTGACTTGGATTCCTTCGAGGAGCAGCCCGACGAGCTAGCCTCGGATCCGGACTGAGTGCGTGACATTACTAAACAGAAATACTAACCTGAAACGTGAACCGCAAGATCACTGAAAAAGTCACCGACGGCAGATAAGACCCTGATCTCGTAAAATTGGAAAGTGAGAGTAAAGAAATGAAGAAGAAAATTTGGAGAGAGGGGAGGGGATTTATAAGGAGAAAGCGACTCCTCGATTTCCGCAATTAAGATCTGGCCATTGGATCTTAATCATCAAGATCTAACGGCCGCTGGGATCTGGAGATACTTCGATCCTTGCGCACCTGACGTCAGCAATGGGCGTGGAATTACCCAAACTACCCCCCAGGCCTTTACCCCCACAACAGACTTTTTCGAAAAGTCAAGAAAGCTCGGATCTCGGATGGCACCGCGGGCCACAATTCCCCTTCTATTTCACGGAAGGGTCGACGCACGGATGGCATCACGAGCCACAACTCCCCTCTCTATTATTCAGGAAGCTCGGGGCTCGGATGGCACCGCGGGCCAGAATTCCTCTTCTATTTCCACAGAAGGGTCGGCGCTCGGATGGCATTGCGAGCCACAGCTCCCTTCCCTGTTATACAGGAGGCTCGGAGCTCGGATGGCACCGCAAGCCACAATTCCTCTTCTATTTTACAGAAGGGTCGACGCTTAGATGTCATTGCGAGCCACAACTCCCCTCTCTATTATTCAGGAAGCTCGGGGCTCGGATGGCATCGCGAGCCACAATTCCTCTTCTATTTTCACGGAAGGGTCAGCGCTCGGATGGCATCGCGAGCCACAACTCCCTTCCCTGTTATACAGGAGGCTCGGAGCTCGGATGGCACCATGAGCCGCAATTCCTCTTATATTTTCACAGAAGGGTCGGCGCTCGGATGGCATTGTGAGCCGCAGCTCCCTTACCTGTTATACATGAGGCTCGGAGCTCGGATGGCACCGCGAGCCATAATTCCTCTTCTATTTCACAGAAGGGTCGACGCTCGAATGTCATCGCGAGCCACAACTCCCCTCTATATTATTCAGTAGGCTCGGAGCTCGAATGGCACCGCGAGCCACAACTCCTCTTCTATTTCACAAACGGGTCGACGCTCGGATGGCATCACGAGCCACAACTCCCGTCTCTATTATTCAGGAGGCTCGGCTCTCGGATGGCACCGCGAGCCACAATTCCCCTTCTATATTCACGAAAGGGTCGACGCACGGATGGCATCGCGAGCCACAACTCCCCTCTCTATTATTCAAGAAGCTCGGGGCTCGAATGGCACCGTGAGCCACAATTCCTCTTCTATTTTTAAGGAAGGGTCGGCGCTCGGATGGCATCGCGAGCCATAACTCCCTTCCCTGTTATACAGGAGGCTCGGAGCTCGAATGGCACCGCAAGCCACAATTCCTCTTCTATTTTTACAGAAGGGTCAACGCACGGATGGCACCGCGAGCCACAACTTCCCTCTCTATTATTCAGGAAGCTCGGGGCTCGGATGGTACCGCGAGTCACAATCCCCTTCTATTTCACAGAAGGGTTAACGCTCGGATGGCATCGCGTGCCACAACTCCCTTCTCTATTATTCAGGAAGCTCGGAGCTCGGATGGCACCACAAGCCCCAAGCACCCTCCTCTATTCAACAGGTGGCTCGGAGCTCGGATGACGACGCGAGCCCCAGAGCCATCCCCTATTCACAGAGGGCTCGGAGCTCGGATGACACCGCGAGTCCCAAGAACCCTCCTCTAGTCAACAGGGGGCTCAGAGAACGGATGACGCCGCAAGCCCCAAGAGCCATCCCCTATTTACAGGGGGTTCGGAGCTTGGATGACACCGCAAGCCCCAAGCACCCTCCTCTATTCAATAAGGGGCTCGGAGCTCGGATGACGCTGCGATCCCCAAGAACCCTCCTCGATGTTCCCTCGCTCTTCCAACTAGCGAGAGGATCGTCTGCCGATCCTCGGAGCTCCTCTACCGACCCCAGACACTCGGCAAACCGAGCTTCAACCGGACAGACCTCGACGTTCCCTCGCTCTTCCAACTAGCGAGAGGATCGTCTGCCGACCCTCGGAGCTCCTCTACCGACCCCAGACACTCGGCAAACCGAGCTTCTGCTGGACAGACCTCAACATCCCCTCGCTCTTCCAACTAGCGAGATGATCGTTCGCCGACCCCCAAGGCTCGTCTCTCGACCCTAAGGCTCGGCAACCGTCGCTCCGACTCTACTACACGGCACCCTGTGCAAAAACTCCAATAAGGGATCCCTTCCTCCTACCCCCTGGCCTCTTCTAGAAGTGGCAGATCCTACTTTCTCACCGCACCCTGCTCTTCCTGCAGAGGCGAAGGACCACTCCTACACGGCTGGCTCACCCAGCCCTCCAGGAGTGTGGGGCTTGTGATATGGGTCGGATGACGTGGCCTCTCCTGGGCCACAGGATCCCCTCAGGAAACGTGCACCTCTGGATCACCCGGATCTGCCACGTCAGCATCAAAAAATCGCCCGGGCCTTTGACATGTTAGCCTGGAAACCGTTCGGGCCTCTGCCACGTCAGCCCTATACCGTCCGGGTTTCCACCGTTTCAACCATATGGGCAACCGAGTCCAGACCTTCAATAGTTACATCGAGGGTGATCACCCCTTCAATAGTTACCGGAACCCCCGTGAACCCACGGAGAGTGTAACCGGCGGGCTTGAGTCTGTCTCTGGAGAGCTTTAGGCCTTTAAAAGCGGAGAGAAAGAGGATGTTGACGGAGCTACCGTTGTCTACTAAGATCCTCTCCACTTTGAAATTCGCCATGTGGAGGCTAATGACGAGGGCGTCACAATGTGGGATACGAACTCCCTCGAGATCTTCGTCGGAGAAGGTGACTGGCACTCCGAGGCCTTTGGAAGGAGGGGTGGTCCGGACTGAGTTGACTTCCCTAATAAATGCTTTTCGAGAGGAGTTCGAGGAGCCCCCCATTGGACCCCCATGGATGAGGTGGAGGACTCGCTCTTCCTCGAAGTCTGGCGTCTCTTCTCGTTCCGGACGCTTGTTAGCCCCCCGAGGGGGGGGAGGAAGTTCGGCTCGGTCCTTTCTTACAAACTTCGTTAGTTGCCCCCTCTGGATAAGGGCTTCGATCTCGTTCCTCAGAGCACGGCAGTCGTTGGTGTCATGCCCATGGTCCCGGTGATAGCGGCACCATTTCTCTCTATCTCTTCTCTTGGCGGGGGTGTTCATCTTCGGGGGCAAGACCCCTTCTTTTTCGACTTCCATGAAGATGGTGGAGATGTTAGTGGTTGGCGCTGGCCGGCATTATCCTTCTGGAGCTTCTTGGCTCCTTCTTCTTCCGCTCCTTTTCTCTTAGACCCGGAGGTAGACCCCTCCCAGTTGGGTTGTTGCTCAGCCTCTTCGGCCCGGATATACTTTTCAGTGCGAAGGAGAAGGTCGGAAAAGTCATGTGGTGGTTTCTTGGCGAGGGAGGAGCGGAGGTTGGAATTGAGGACATTGGATTGAAATGCTACCGTAGCGACCGACTGGTCGAGGGATGCTATGGATCTGGCCTCGGCAGTGAACCTCTTCACGTAGTCTCTCAATTTTTCCCCCTTCTTCTGGTGGAGGTGCAATAGGAAGATGCTCGTCTTCTCGGCCCTTCGGCTGCTTACAAAATGTGTGACGAAGAGGGTTTCGAACTGTTCGAAAGAGAATATCGAGGAGGGGGCGAGACGAGAATACCACTCTCGGGCCGGTCCTTTGAGAGTTGCAGGGAAGGTTTTGCAGAGGAGGGCATCGGAAGCTTGATGTAGGAGCATCAGGGTCTTAAAACTTTCAATGTGATCAACTGGATCGGTTTCCCCGGTGTAAGTCTCAAATTGAGGAGGTTTGAAGCCGAACGGGACAGGTGCATCCACTATGGTTCGGGAGAAAGGGGGTCGGCTAGGACGTAGGGTCCTCCCCCTGAGCTCTTCTTCTCGGTTTATCTGACCCAGGCGTCTCTCTACTTCATGAAGACGACGGTTCATGGTGTCATCTCTCCGACGGTAATCTGCCGAGCCACGAGACTCGTCTTCGTATGAGGGGGAACGAGGGCTGCGGCGATGGTAACTTCGGGAGCGGCGAGGACTTGGGGTGCGCCGGGAGTTGGTAGGAGCAGGACGAGGGGATGGGGACCGTCGGCAAGGGCTTCGGACTGGAGGAGGAGACGGGACCTTCGGCTCATTGGGATTTTGACGGAGGTTGAGGGCCTGCAGGACGGTCGCTTGGAACTGCTGGAACTCGGCACGGGTGATTGGTGCTTCGTTGTTCCTGGGCTGTTGCCGACCTGCGGGGGAGTACCTTCTTCGGTAATGATCGGGGGATTCCTTCCTCCCCCTGCGGACGGGCGACCTGTGATACCGGTGGCGAGGAGACCGCTCGCCCGGATAGTGTTGGCGGGAGGCTCCCTCTCGGGCCCATTTTTCTTCCAGGTGGCGGCGGAGATCATCCTCCTTCTGGTAGTTAGTGGCTGTATTGTGGCGACCAGAGGCTCGGGGGTGATGGGAGGCCATGGAGTCAGTGGAGGCATTGCGGATGGAGACCGGTTCTTGGTGAAGGGGTTGTTTCTGAGGGTTAGGACCCTTTGGGTCAGGAGGGGGAAGGTTCTGTTGGAGCGGGTCTTCCGCCGTAGGGGGAAGCTGCGCTTGTTGTTGAGCAGGATTGTTAGGGACTTCTTGCTGGTCAGGGTTGGGTGCCCGGTTGGACCCCCTCGACCTGACTTTTCGAGAGGTTCCTATTCGTTAGTTTCCCACAGACGGCGCCAATCTGTTGCCGCTAAATTTGGTGTGGGGACAATCAGATGAATTTGTGGATTCTTAGGGAAACTGAATAGTAAACCTGTATACCTGTTCCTTGGGGCTTCAATCGTCGCTCCCGCCGTGCACCTGCAAAAAGTGCGAGACACCGAGGTTGTTCCCGGCGACGCACCCTCCGACGCTCAAGTCAATAATCTGGGAAGACAATGAATGAGCGCAAAAACTGGTGAAAGATTGATTACCTCTTAATGGAGATGGATGGGGGGTATTTATAGGCGTCTCAGGGAACAGATTGGGAATGTAATCCCCGTGATCTGATATGGAATATTCCCCTTGTAAGCAGATTAGGAATTTAATCTGATAAGGTATATTTCCCGTAAGCAGATTAGGAATTTAATCCCCAAATCCCAGTGAAAAGATAGATGTATATCAGGGCCGTTGATCGCGATTAATCAGGGACCTTGATTCCATCTTGTTGGATCGGGTGCGCAGCGGGTTGGAACCCGCACCCTCTTGTTGGTGGATCCATCCGTGGGTTATTGGGTCCTTGGAGAGAAGATCCAATACCCATTTTGGACCCTCTTGTAGGCGAAATTACCGTTTTACCCCTGGGTCCCAAGATTCGTGCCCGATTTGGACGGTTCCGATTAATCCCCGTTTTTAGCCATATCACCTCCCAAAAACAAACCGCATCATTTAGCATAGATTGACCATATTCAAAAAGAACAATGCGAAATAGTATAATGAGAGAGATGTAAATGTGAGGCAACCTAATCATGTATCTATTTACACACAAACAAACGAACAAAAAAAAGGAACTAGACAATAAACATTACACTTAGGATGTGTATTCAGTAGGAGGAATTAGGAGGTTAGAATAGTACCAACCAAGAAGACGGGCGAAGAGGAGAAATCGACGGGCATAAGAGGTCGATGGCGGAACAGTGCGAGCGGCGGCACAAGGGGGTGAACGGTGCAGGGGTGGGGGACGACGTGATTGGGGATTCGGACTTCGACGGGCGCAGGGGGGACGACAGTGGCCCAGTGGTTAGCAGCGTGCAAGGGGGTCGACGGTGCGGGGGTGGGGACGTTGTGGTTAGGGGGATTTGTACTAGGGTTTGTGGAGGAAGGTGGAAGGGTATTAAGTTTGGATCGGGGGATTTGATTTGAGATGAAATTGGATTAGTTGGAATTTTCTATTTTACCCCTATCTATTCAATTTATTTTTGGATACTACAGCGTTTTTAAAATGCTGTAAAAAGTATAGCATTTCAATAACGCTGTCGTAGCTAACAGTAAATTTTAAAATTACTAAAATATAGCATTTATTTAGAAATGCTATTATTGAGCACTTTCAACAGCATTAACACTTAAATGCTACAATAAATCCGCTGTAGAAAGCCATATATGTTGTAGTGTAAGCTAAGTTAAGTTGTTGCAGGTTGAAGTTGCGTATTCGAGACCCCCCACTGCAGATTGAAGCTGCATGATAACCACCGATTGGTCAGAACCCTCACCCCACAGAGATCGATGCGCTGTCAGCATGATCGACTCCATGACCGTCTCGGTGACCCAAGACCATGATTCCAAGACACCCCCACCGACAATGGCGACCGAACCCAAGTCAACGCCGTCGTCGATGGGAAAACCCCCTGAGACGGACCTATGGCCCTCTGCAACCAACCCATGGCCTCTGCCACCAAGGCCAAGTTTTCACCGCCGTCGATGGAAACACCCCCTGCGACCGACCTGCCCTCTGAGACCAACCCATAGCCTACGTCGGCGCCACCTGAGCTTCGTTGGCCGTCTGCGACCAACCCAAACGGTGACCGACCCCAGGGGTGAATCTAGGCCCAGGCAGCACAAGCAACTACTTTGGGCCCTCAATTTTATAGGGCCCCATATTTTTTTAAGTATTTACAATATTTAAAAAAAATGTAATTGTTTTCATATATGATTACACTGTACTATCTAAAATTTGAAACAATTAGTATATTAGCTCATTTGGTTAGAGTGTTGTGCTAATAACGTGAAGGTTGCGGATTAAAAACCTGCATGGGCTATGAAATTAATATATCAATTATTTTTTATTTTTAAAACTAATTATTTTTCACATAGTCATACATGTCATTTTACCATTTTATGAATTTAATATTATTTTTCACTTAGCCCACGTATGCAACTCTATGATATTTTTTTAATGTTCTATGGTATATCATATTTACCTGTTTATGATAAATTCCTAATCAAATCTTCAAGTGGATATAATTATTCTACATTTTAAGCTTCCAGCTAGTATTCTCATATGCATTTATTCATTATCTCTTAATTCTGACTGTGTTCTTAGTATATCATATTTATCTCTTTGTGATAATGTAATCTTCAAGTGCATATACATGTTTGTTTTGTTTGCTTCTTTTCACTTTCTTTTAAATTTTGTATCTGTTGATAAAATGATACTAGGGTTGCCTTCAAAAAGAAAAAAAAAATATAAGGGACGTTTGATAAAACCAAAACGATATCAATTAAATATTTTTGGAAGCATATAGTTTGTCCTTCAAAGCTCCAAGTTTATTTGCATTTAAATAATTGTCATTTTCATTTTTTCAACTTATTAAAGGCCCCATTTGAGATCTGCTTAGGGCCTCCTGAAACTCAGATACGCTCCTGACCGACCCATGACTGAAGAGGGAGAGGAACGACAGCTGGTGGTTGAGTATCGGGAGCGGAGGAGGGAAGAGGTGAGGCGGCGTGATAGATTAAGGAGGAAAGAGAGGAAGGGAGCATTGGGGGGGGGGAGGGGACAAACCCTAGCCGCCCCCTAAATTTCTAGATCTAGAGGTTTTTTTTTAATTATAAATTTTTAGGGTAGCCTCCCTCTCTAGAATTCCTAGAGAGAAACCCTTTTCTTATTTCTCTGTGATATTACGTTTATACATAAATTGAATATTTGTTATGAACATAACTGTGATCAAGATAATGGCATTCCATGTGGTGTATATACATGTGTACCCCACTTGAACTAATCAAAGTAGGCAGAATATATAGTGAAATGCTTCCAATCTTATATATCTCCATTCAAAGACAAAGCCACTTTATTCCTCCGATATTCATCCTAAAACACCAATATGAAAAGTAACATATGATACCTTTTTCTCAAATATATAAATAATTAATAATCTTGATGCATGTAACTCACTCTCTCCACTTGTTCTGCCCTCTATATAAACTCACTTACCCTGCGATCTTCTCTTCCATTCTTCTATCAAAATATATATCTCTTCCTGATCACTTGTTATATACACATTTTTAATTTGATGGGGGTTATGAATAGGGCTAATGTATGGGTAGTGGTTATGTGGTTATGCTATTGGAGCACTGGAGTAGTTTATGGATCTCACATTGTGTATGAAGAACTCCAATCAGTTCCTGCCACCATCGTTGACAACAAGTACAAGACTGGCTATCACTTCCAACCACCAAAGCATTGGATCAATGGTAACATGCATCTCTCACCCTCCTCCCTTTTCTCCAGCTAAGTTATTAGAAAATAGAACGAAGAGAGGAAGAGAAAAACTCCTTATCTAATCTCATCTCTCTTTCTCCTTTTATTTGAATATACTACTCAAAATTAGTCTTCTTGATTTGATTTCTACATACATAGGTTTATTTCCTAACATTTAACATTAGCTTTAAGTTGTATATATTAAATTTTTTTGTCCTTTTAACACTAGAATTTGTTTTTTCAATAGTTTCGATCAACCGTAGCACAAACCTCCTAGCAAAAAACTAATAATTTTGCAGTATGATCGATATTTACATATTTCAGTTAGTAAAGTTGCCCTAATTTATGATTTACTTCTTCTTTCTCGATCGCGCGCGCATGTGGTTTAAATCCTTGCAACTGAATCCGACAACCTGCAGATCCCAACGGTATGCATGCTCTTCATACTCAATTCTCCCTTCAACTTCTAAATATATTCTAATTAATTAGTCTATTAACAATCTCGATCACTTGAAATTAATCCAAACCTGCAGGACCAATGTATTATAATGGCATCTACCACTTCTTCTACCAGTACAACCCTTATGGTGCAGTGTGGGGCAACATTGTGTGGGCTCACTCAGTCTCCAAGGATTTGATTAACTGGGAAATGGTTGAACCGGCTATCTATCCGTCCAAACCCTTTGACATCAACGGGTGTTGGTCCGGTTCCGCTACAATCCTCCCTGGAAATAAACCCGTCATCTTATACACGGGTGTTGACCCACAACACCGGCAAGTCCAAAACATTGCGTTCCCGAAGAATTTATCAGACCCATATCTCCGCGAATGGGTCAAACCCGATTACAACCCGATAATCGACCCTGTGGAAGGGATTAATGCTACTGAATTCCGAGACCCAACAACAGCCTGGATGGGCCAGGACCGTCACTGGAGGTTGGTGATCGGGGGGTTAAGGAAACACCGAGGGATGGCAATCATGTACCGGAGCAAGGACTTCATCCATTGGATCCGGGCAAAGCACCCGCTACACTCCGCTAACGGTACGGGTATGTGGGAGTGCCCAGATTTCTACCCCGTAACAACAACTAGGAAAGCTGCAGCTGGGAAATTATTGGAAGGTCATGAAGACACTACTACTAGTTCAGAATATTATAGTAGTGGGTTGAAATACGTTTTCAAGGTCAGCTTGGATTTGACCCGTTACGAGTATTACACTCTTGGGTCTTACCACCTTGATTTAGACAAGTACATTCCAGATGATGGATCGGTTGATAATGGCTCTGGGTTAAGATATGACTATGGAAACTTTTACGCATCAAAGACATTTTACGATGCAGGTAAAAAGAGAAGAATATTGTGGGGGTGGTCTAATGAATCAGATACTAAAAATGACGATGTTGGCAAGGGTTGGGCTGGCATTCAGGTACCTACCTACGTACTACTGCATGTCAATGAATTAACGTTTTTAGTTTTTCTTTTCTTTTTCAAACAAACAATTAATAACTGATTAATTTTATTTCTTTAATTATTATTAATTTTTTTATTTAAAAAAAAAAATAATTGTTTAATTGTAGGCAATTCCAAGGGCAGTTTGGCTGGATGATAATAACAGGCAACTGATTCAATGGCCAATCGAAGAGATACAAGGGTTGAGAGGGAAGGTGGTAACAGTACAGGACAAAAAACTTAGGAATGGAGATGTGGTTGAGATCTCAGGAATAATGACTTCACAGGCAAGAACATTAATTAATAATAGTTTTATCTCTAATAATATTATAATGGGAGAAGGACTTAGTGTCATTTGAAAATATTTGTCATTTTGTCAACACCTGCAGCATACGTGTTGGTAGATTTTTTTTTCCTTTTCATTCTCCTCCCCATTTTCCCCACGTGCAACGCACGTGTATAATACTAGATTTTTTTTTGTCCTTTTCATTCCCTCCTCCCCATTTTCCCCACGTGCAACGCACGTGTATAATACTAGTACTCCATAAGTGCAATCCAATTATAAAAAGGTAGTAAACAATTACTTTTTATTCCAAATCTCTAATATTAGAAGACCTTAGTGTCATTTGTAAATCTACCGACGCGTGTATTGCACATGCATAACTAATATGATGGAGGTCTTAGCTTCGAGTTTTCTACTTTAAATATATTAAATGTGCATCAAACATGCAAATTACTGGCTATTTATCTATCTATCTATCTATAATATAATATATAATAACTATTATAAAGAAAGTGTTGGAGTTATAAATCTACCTACTTACGTGCGACACACGTGTGAATATAATCCTATTTATTAAGACATGCATCGCACGTGTATATTACTATAAATCTACCTACTTAAAAATATATAATCCTATTTATTAAGACATGCAACGCACGTGTGAATCAGAGTTCTTACTTTAATTTTTTATTAAAAAATACGTGCATCGCACGTGTATATTACTATTATCTCTAATGGGAGAGTTGGGGTTGTCATTTGCAGACAGCCATTCAACCATCTAATCTCAACCATTCATTTTTAAGTAGAAGTTATATTAATCATTCATTTACTCAACTATTGTTAGTTACCATAATACCCTCAGAGTTCAAATTTATTCACGGCATAATTATTTACAAAAGTGTCACTCGTATATATAAAATAAAAGTTTGTGCCATTATGGTTAATTTGTAAATAGTATGTGATGAGTAAAGGGAGGTCTCAGGTTCGATGATGCCAGATTACGTCTTATTATTTACTACATAATTTTTTAAACGTGCATCGCATGTACAGATTACTAGAACATTATAAAGGCATTGATACCCACCTGGCCACTTCTCACTAAAAGATGAGATTTTATTAATTTTTGAATTATTTTTAAAAGATAAAATTTTATTTTTTTTGTGAAAAGTGGGTCCCACTGTATCTATTATATATGTTTGGGTAAAAACTTATGTATGTGTAGCATTTTGCAAGATAGCAAAGCGTCTTCAATAACCAATCCAAGCATGTAATTCCCTAATCTATTCATAGGTGAAGAACTAAAAATAACCGACTAATCATTTAATTTCAATTCAAACATCACGCTCCTTTACTGTTTATTTATCTCTAATATTATAATAGAAGAGCTGGAGTTGTTATTCGTAAACAAACAAATCCGTGCATCGCCCGTGCATAACTATTATAAAAGATGTCTCAGATTCGAGACCAGACTATGGAAAAAAAATTACTTTAAAAAATATATATTTATTAAGACGTGCATCGCACGTGTAAATTACTAGTTTTGTCTTAATTACTCCCAGACTGAATACAAATTATGTTTTCTTTTTGGTAATTAAATTTTAATAATGCATACAGGCAGATGTAGAAGTGACTTTTCAACTATCAGATTTGCAAAAAGCTGAACCCTTTGATCCAAGCTGGACTGACCCCCAAAAACTGTGTGAGCAAAAGGGAGCAACAACAGCAGCAGGTGGTGGTGGGGTTGGGCCATTTGGGCTTTTGGCTTTGGCTTCGGCCAATAGAGAGGAACAAACTGCTGTTTTCTTCAGGATTTTCAAATCCCCTACCAAGTATGTGGCCCTCTTGTGCCATGACCCTTCAAGGTATCAAGTTCCCTCCCTTTGTACATTTTCACCACCACTACCAAAGTTCATTTTCATTAATTATGCAAGTGTATTTTACAAATTAACTCCATGTCCACATCATCATCAATAATACTACTAGCTAGTAAATTTTACTTGGTAAATTAATAACAACCACATTCATATTATGGCTGCATGATAAGCTATGAAACATAACAAGTCAGATGATACGATATTAAGGAAAAAAGAAAAATTATTATAATAGTATCTCATGATGATTATATATGACTGATACAAGTGATTGACATGATACTGTGCATTTTATAATGATAAGTAAAACTTTTAGGTGATCACTAATTTCACGCATCATAGTTGCATAAGTAGCTCAAGTGAACATGAAAGCAGAAGTGTATACACATGTTATATATTGCACCATAAAAAAATCAAGATGAATCGCTGAGGAACACAAGATGTAATAAGAAATTATAGATGGACACAAGAAAATTCTTTAAAATAATATATACTAGTAATTTACACGTGAGATGCGTTTTAAAGTGAAAATTTAGACGTAATCTAAGTTTGAATCTAAAACTTCCTTTATAATAGTTATGTACGTGTGTTGCACGGGTTGGTAGATTGACAAATTACACTCAGGTCTTCTCCCATTATAGTATTAGAGATCATGCAGAGTACATGTCGATCACTAATACGAGTTTTTCGACATAAAATTGTCCATTTCATGATGATAAGTAAAATTTTGAGAAAGTAGGAATTTCACACACTAGTTAAGTTACATGTCGCACCATAAAACATCAACACCAAAATCTTAATGTTTAAGGAAGAAAAAAAGAATCTTTATTTATTCATCTAATATTAAATACTCATTGTTGGTGGTTGTTAACAAAAGAACAGGTCATCAGTGAGGCCAGGATTATACAAACCAACATATGGAGGGTTTGTGGATGTTGACATCCAGAAAAATGGGAAAATAGCGCTAAGAAGTTTGGTAAGTATATGATTCTCATTCCCCACATCAACTGATTCAATAAATAAAAACTTTATCCTTTAATTTGTTTTCTTAATTTGCTAACAAATATTTGTACATATGTATGTATATGTATATGTATATGTATAGATTGATCACTCTGTTGTGGAGAGCTTCGGGGCAGAAGGAAGAACATGCATGACATCGAGGGTTTACCCGAGCCTTGCAGTAGGAGATGCAGCCCATTTGTTCGTGTTCAATAATGGAGCTGAAGATGTGAGGATTTCAGAGCTTAAGGCATGGGACATGAACAAGCCCTTGATGATGAACGGAGGACCGTAGACTATTTCATATATGCATGTTTTTCTTAATTAAGAAGTTTTCAACTACTAGTACGTACCTTGTTAAATCTCTTCAGAGTTCCAGTCTTTCATTGTGTTTTTGATGAATAAACTACAGTCTAAAAACGGGGGTTTGATCTCCTTTTTTTTTTCTTCCTTAACTGTATTTCTTGTTGAGGGGCTACAATTTAATAGCTATGGATATTAAATCCAACTGAAATAATGAAACAGATCAGTTAAATATACGTTACACTTTGAAATTGTTATACATTTTATTATTTGTGTGATGCAATGCTGGAGCTCATACTTATTCTATCGTCAATCCGGTTATGATTCTTATGCCCAAATTGTTAGAACTTGAATTTTGTAAAGTAGAATATTTCTAATAATCTTTGTGAAGAAGTACAATTACAGGAAAGAAAAAAAAAACAAAACCAGACAATTTGATAGAGTCGAGATTGATATCTCTGTCCTTAAAGCAAAATTCGCCCCTTAGTGTGACATTTGTTGAAGAAGTGTCTCCCAGAATACAACTGTATTACCTTATCTGAAGAGCAGCATCCAAACTTCAGGGATACCAGCGAACCAGCAACTGCATTGTACTCTCAGACAGACTCAGGGACTCAGAGGAAAAAGGAGACCAGATTGTAAAATTCAAAGTCAAAAATTGTGTAACTAAAAACAGACAAAACTGTCTGGACATATAGGAGATCAGAGGCGTAAGAGATGGATCCATTATTCTGCTGTTACAGAGTTATGACATCAGTTACAGAATTTGAAAAGCCTCAGTGTCACGCCCCGCTTCCCAAATATACGGAATACGAGACAGAATGACTAACGTCACCAATGAGCTGTTTATCCGATCAACTCAACAATATAATCAATACAGAACTATTGCGCAAGCAATAATAACAATCTCATGAACAATTATACTTGAATTAAAGCAATATAAAATATCCAAGTACAATAATAATCCATCATCTGTAAACAAATAACAATATTCGGGACATAAGTCCAATACAATAATAAATACAATCCAAATAATAATATGTCTCGATACATTAAGTTTATTAAAGAAATAAGCAATTAAAAAGCAGTAGTCTTCGGACTGTTTGTTCTCCAACTCCAGCAGGCAAATGTTCTCCAAGATCTGCAATTTAATAAATTGCAGGAAGAGAAAAAGAAAACAAAACGCCCGTCAATGCAAGTTACGGGCCGCTTGTAATGCAGTCACAAGTACATGGGAAGGATAAACAAATAGCATGGAATAGGCATGATAACAAAATATAGCAACTAGCATGGCAAGATAAACAAGTGTAAGTACTATGTAATAAGTGTCGAGTGAACAAGTATCATGTAAACAAGTAATGAGTAACGAGTGTCAAGAATCAAGTAACAAGTATCAAGTAGCTAGTGTCAAATGATTATGTTCAAGTCTTGTATTATTACTATCTATGTAGCAATTCATACATCCATCCTTTTACTACATGGTTGCTACATTCAAACAGTTTCGCTTTAGACTTAGGTAGTGTTCTTTTTCTCCTCTTATAAGCGATTTACCTCTTGTAAGAGGTGGTCCACTTCTTACAAGAGTTTTTTTAGCGTTCTTTTTTTTCATCTTATAAGACATTTTCTCCAAAATCTCTTATAAGCCTAAAAGACTTTTAGTAGCCTCTTTCAAATTCTTATACGACTTCTATCACTTAAAAAGTCTATATTACCCTAAAGTCTATATTATAATTGTAAGTGGAGTTTTATGTTGCATATTGTCTGAAACGAAAGCAACTAAACAGTCTAAACCATTCAAAATCACATAGTTTTGTTTTTCGTCATTGAGTTGCTTGATTGCCTCCAACCTTACAAGTTACAATTACCAAGGTTAGCTTTTCGATCAGTGCTTTTAGGGATATTTTTTATTTAACTTTTGGGAGAGATGATCAAGGTAGCTGACATCATGTAAATTCTTTTTTTTATAGTTAAAATCATGTAAATTCTTTTGATTGCGGAGATTATGAAAATAACATGATAAGTATATGCAGCCTTATTTCTCGTTTGATTGATATGCCAGTGGTTATCCCCTCTCACTTGTCAACTGTTGAGACAATCATATTTGACAAATATAACATTTCAAGACAAGGTTTTCCCTCACCTGCATCTTCTTAATCTTCTGAATCCAATGGCAAAGAGTCTAAGCAATATGCGGTCCTTGATAGTGAAGTTGCCATTAAACTAGTTTATATATTAGTAATTTAAACTTATCTTTTCTTGTCCTTCATCTCACTATTTTTATACTTTGGGATAATATAGACTTTGGGGTAATATAGGCTCTTGTAAGAGGTGAAAAAAGAACAGAAATCTCTTATAAGAGGTTCTTATAAGATGTTATTTTTATATTAAAAAAATACCTAAAAAAGAGGCTCTTACTGCAAATCTCTTATAAGAGAACACCTCTTATAAGAGGCAAAAAAAAAAGAACAGTACCTTAGTGGTGGGCTCTATAGTTCATGTACTCTTCAACGATAAACATTATTCACCTTTCGGTGTACGATACGGTCATCGGCAACGATACAATACACGGTAGATTGGGTTACCGTCGTAACCACAATCACACGATAAAACAATAACCGGAACAATACGATCATCGGCAACAATACAATACACGATAGATTGGGTTACCGTCGTAACCACAATCACACGATAAAACAATAGCCGGAACAATATTTAGGAAAACACGAGCCCTTCCTCCGAGTACAGTCGCTATATTGTCCACTACTAAAACTCAACCTTTAAACTCCGGCTTGTTAATTATTTTATTAATGATATGCAATCTAGAGACATGAGATGAACGATAATAATAATAGGGAAACAGTAGGATGATAACATAGAATATGGTGTACTAGATGTCCAAGCAACATGGTATAGTGTATTTTACAAGTATTCGACAAGTATAACATGAATAACACATCAAACACAGATATCTCAAGATAGCATGAACATATACATCAAAAGTGGTCAACCCTAGATTAATTCATGTCATATATGTCGTGAGGCAACTATGGTCAAATCATCACAATAGAGACAATATCAACAAGGGGTTTCACACACGAATTGTCTCTAGATCCCAACTACACTATAAGCGGTATTTTGTACTTGAATATGCAAAGGAATTTAATACAAGTTACTTGCCTTATAAATGGTGAGAACAAATACCAAGAATAACGAGATGAGAATCCTGAAGCAACGAACCCACGAACACACAATAACACGTGCAATATACGTATACACAGCAACCAAAGCAATAACAGTAACCCAAACAAAGAGACAGCAGCAACAATAGAGAGACAGCAACCACAACAGTGCAGAAGAGAGCAGTGATGGTAGCAGCGACGGCCGAGGGCCGGCGACGGTTGGAAGCGCAACGGGGTCGACGCGACGGCGTGGAGACGGCGGTGTTGCAGTGGTGGCGCGACAGAACGGGGTGGAAGGGGGTGATCTGGATTTGGGGTTTTCTGTTAATGTCGAGGGCAGAAGAGGGCGAGGAGGTGTAGGGGGGTTGCCAGGTGGTGGCGCGCGCTAGGAGGGCGGCGCCGGAGGGGGAAGTGGTGACGGGGGTGCCGGAGGTCGATCGGAGAAGATGAAGCTACAGTATTGGGTCTCTTGGAAATTGGGTGGGAAACAATGAGGGGAGAGAGAACGGCGAGGAGAGAGGAGAGAGAATAGGCGGCTAGGTTTCGATTTGTGTGTAAATTTGGGTTTGCATTAAGGTTGTATTTATATGGTACAATTAGGGTACTGGATTAGAGGTTTAGGGTTCAATAAAAGCAGTTTTGGATCAAGAACAATTCAAATTGGGTTTTAGGGTTCAAATAAGAGATGGATCAAAATCAATAGGGTTCAAATAAAAACACCCACAATAAAAAAAGAAAAATAGGATTAACAAGAAAATAATTCACCAAGAAAATCAAAGAGTTTCATGAACAAGAATTTAAATCCAAATAAATAAATAAATAATACAAATGAATTGAATATAAACTGGGCTTGAAAATAAGTTTGAATTCGCCAAGAAAACTAGGTCTAGTACAATAACAAAATAATTCAATAGATGAATTTTAATTAAATAATCAAGAAATGACAATTAATTATTATAATAATAAAATCATACAATAAAATAATATCTGGGTTTAACAATTTACTAAAATGACCCAATAAATAAATAAATAAATAAATATATATATATATATATATATATATATATATATATATATATATATATATATATATATATATATATATATATATATATAATTTGGACTCAAATACAAATAGTTGATCAATAAAATCTAGAAAATAAGATCAAAACACATCATTATTTGAAATGAATAAATTTTCGATTAGAAAAACACTTTAATATAAAATCCAAAACGATTTTAATAAATAATGAATTTATAATATCAAAATACAGAAAATATTCAGAAAATACGTATTTACGGGAATGGGGGTTACACTCAGGAAAAATTCGAAGCGGGCAAAAAATAATTTAGGCTGCCCAAAACCAATCCAAACCAAACCAAATAGAACCGAGCTGAGCCGAGCTAAGCCGGGACCGGGCGCACGCGCGTGTGTGTGTGTGTAACTTTGGCTAGGTCCACTCTCCAACCAAACCAAACCGAGCCGAGCCGAAGCCGTGCCCGGGGCCGGGGCCGGGCGTGCACGCGCGTGTGTTTGTAACTTTGGCTAGGTCCTCTCTCTACTACACGTTAGTGGTAACCCCAGGGCTATGTCCTTTAGTCCATTTCTTTAGCTTATATACTAAGAAATTTTTCTCAACTTTCGATGTGGAACTATCCATTTTCTTCAAATTTCCAAGTTAGTACATTTCGAGTACCGAACTTTGGACCAACATTTCTCATTCATACGGAACCCGTTTTTGGCAAACAAGTACATTACGGAATAGTACTCGACGAGAGGAACACAATCCAATCACTTTCCGGCACTGCCGGTAGCTGGAGCCCACCGAAATCAGGTCCCAAAAATATGCCAAAAATATTTCCAAGAATCCCCCACATGAATGGAATTTACCAGGCTATGCAATCCAGACATGACAGAAAAAGACATGACAGAAAAAAGACACGACAGAAAAGACTCAGAGAGTACAATCGGAAAATCACTGCATCAGGAATGGTAGTAATTTTTTAACTTTGAACCACCCATAGTGAGTAGCCATCGGATTCACTTGACCAGATAGTGAACATGATGTTTTGAACTACCCGGGCTTTGATGTGAACCTAGACAATAACTATCACACAGTTTCATCTCCTCACAGAACTGGGTTCTCTTGTTGTGTTCATTTTGGCCTTAAACAACCCTGGTTAATCGTGAGTGAACTTGGAGAATGTAGCATCTCTTCATTCTCCTAGAAACGGCCTCATTTCACACTCACAAGGTGATTGCCCATAAAGAGTATCCTGCTATACCTCACTTTTATTTCAAAACTATGGGAATTATTAAAAGCCAAGCTTATCATAACCCCTTGCAGGTAGCACTGTTTATCATTCTAATAATGAGTATGAGATTTTAATCTCTCACTGCTCACGTCGATTCAACAAGATTTAGTTGTCCCCTTGAATCTGGATCTTGGAATCTCCAGTCACCTAGGTAGGATTTCCATCAAGTATCCTCTTTCGTCATAGGCTTTAAACTCATTCCTCATGATGATCTCACAACTTGCTCTCGTGACAAACCTTTAGTAAATGGATCCGTCAGGTTGTCGGCCGATTTTATATACTCTATAGAGATTATTCCATTTGAGAGCAGTTGTCTAATGGTTTTGTGTCACCTTCTGATATGACGAGACTTACCATTATACATACAACTCAGTATCCTTGCTATAGCTGATTGGCTGTCACAATGTACACATATAGCAGGCACTGATTTTTTCCACATAAGAATATCCTCTAAAAAGTTCTGAAGCCATTCTGCTTCCTCTGCCGCTTTGTCTAAGGCAATAAACTGAGATTCCATGGTGGATCTGACCAATAACGTTTATTTAGAGGATTTTCATGACACAACTACACCACCAAGAGTTAAGACAAACCCACTGGTGGATTCCGAGTTCTTGGAGTCCGATATCCAGTTGGCATCACTGTAGCCTTCTAGTACTTCTGGATATCTGGTGTAATGCAGCCCATAACTCTGAGTATGTCACAAGTAGTTTAATACTCTAGTTATTCATTTTCAGTGACTTCGTTCTGAATTACTTGTGCAGCAGCTCAGTACATTTACTGAATGCTTCAAGTCCGGTCTTGTACAATTTGTTAAGTAACTGATGGATCCATTATTCTGTTATTACAGAGTTATGGCATCAGTTACAGAGTAACTGATGGATCTATTATTCTGCTGTTACAGAGTTATGACATCAGTTACAGAATTTGAAAAGCCTCAGGAAAAATTCTGAGCGGGGCAAAAAATAAAATAACCAAACCAAGCCGTTAGTGACTTCGTCCTGAATTACTTGTGCAGCAGCTCAGTACATTTACTGAATGCTTCAAGTCCGGTCTTGTACAATTTGTTAAGCAACTGATGAATCCATTATTCTGTTATTACAGAGTTATGGCATCAGTTACAGAGTAACTGATGGATCCATTATTCTGCTGTTACAGAGTAATGACATCAGTTACAGAATTTGAAAAGCCTCAGGAAAAATTCGGAGCGGGGCAAAAAATAAAATAACCAAACCAAGCCGAGGCCGGGTCGGGCGCGCGCGTGTGTTTGTAACTTTGGCTAGGTCCTCTTTCTCCTACACGTTAGTGATAACCCCAGGACTACGCTATTTAGTCCATTTCTTTATCTTATATACTTTCATTTTCTCCAAATTTTCAAATTAGTACATTTCGAGTACCCAACTTTGGACCAACATTTCTCATTCATACGGAATCCATTTTTGGCAAACAAGTACATTACGGAATAGTACTCGACAAGAGAAACATAATCCAATTACTTTCCGGTGCTGCCGGTGGCCGGAGCCCACCAAAATCATGCCCGAATAATATGCAAAAAATATTTCCAACACAAATTGGGTACAAGGACACTGAAAAATGCAAGAGAGCAACATCAAAGGATAATTGGAGCAAACTACTAAAAGGTTCACGTACATTCACCTACCGCAGACACTTTTTTTTGCATGCCATCGATACAAGTGGCATCGCCATCGATAGTTGCAAGAAAATAGGCTGAAACTCTCATCTACAACTGGAACTCCACTTGGTGGTATGTCGGCCGAAAATCTTTTTGTTATCTAAACTGCAATTTGGGGAGGTGAGTGAAAGTTGTTAGGAAGTCATTGATAGTGCACTCGGATTCAGGGATGAACTAGAGCAAACAAAGGAAATGAAGGAAATGCAGAGTGTTGGAGAAAAAATCCAAACAATTAGCTTGCGATTTCTAAATCTGAAAGGGGCCTTTTTTTATGCAAGTTGATGGTGTAGCAGAATCTCTGAAACCACAGTGTTAGTAACCCACTAACCTGATCTACATCTAATGTTTAATGGTAACCACACTCGAGCAAAGTGTATCGTAGCTCATTTTACATCCATGCATTAGGCCTGATTGAACGATTCTGATGTAGCAAATGACAGAGTGCAATTATCACAGTACTTTGACATCCTTTCAACGGTTTTAATTCAAGTAAAATACACGGGGTGCCGTAACGTAGCTCTTTACTGGATACATATTCCTATTACTGGATATTAAAATATGGCCATACCCAGTCCGGCCTAGGGGGTATGCGAGTGGTGCAACCGCACAGGGCCCCAATTTTCAAAGGTCCCAAAATTCAGAATACTATGAATATTAAGTAGGAAAAATACAAATATATTAGCAGTTAGCATTGTCGCTCAGTTGGTTAAGCATCACCAAGAAGGGTATAAATGGTCATCGGTTCGAATTTTCTTTCTTTTTTCATGGCAATTCATATGCACACAATCAAGTTCCCAGTTTGACTAAATTTTTTTGTGTAGCTAGCTAGCTACCCGAATAAATAAGATTTGCTATAAATACTCATGTTGGCGCTGAGAATTTTCAACAAAAAAGAATTTAAAAAAATCCTATTCTTCATAACTTTTTTACTTTCTCACAAATAAATCAAAGATTCAATCTTTATCATTTTTTCATTGATACAACATCATCTCCCTCACTCTCTGTAATTGATTATTATTCTCCAAATTCCAAATTAAGTATGTGATTCTCAAAGGCAATTTACTGTGATTTTTTTCTTTTTCCAGAGATGTTATTCAATTGAGTTAATTCATTGTGCAATCATTCTTGATATGAATCTATAAGATTTGGGGGGTCTAAACATAATGAAATATTAAATTAAAATTGTCTTTTAAAATATACTTTTGTTTGAACATATTGGTTATATTTTGTTTTATGGAACAATAAAGCCATAAAACAATAAATCGATAATAAATTTTCTTATATTAGGGTCCAATTTTAAGTTTCGCACATGGCCTTTAATTTCTTAAAACCGGCCCTGACCAGTGATATATTCTGAATTTTCACAAAAATCGACTAAACCGATGGACTGTTTGTAACAAAAATGTGGCAAAAACTATGAAATTTTGTATTTTTCAAAATCGATTTAAAACAGTGTACTGTAGCTTATAAAATATGATTTAAAATGTCTTATTCACAATTTTAATAAAATTGACAAAAATTGTGGACCATATATAGCCCACGAAATGTGACCAAATTCGTGAAATTTTGTATTTCTAAAATATAATTAAAAATGGTTGGCTATAACCCATGAAATAGGGCCAAAACTGTGTTTTTCAGAATTTCAACATCGACAAAACTGATGGACTATGGCCCACAATGTGGTCAAATCAGTAAATTTTCGTAATTCTCAAAATCACCTAAAACCAATTGACTATAACCTATAAAATATGTGGTCAGAGTAGTGATTTTTAGAATTTTCACCAAATCTAAAAAACTGTGAAATATAGCTCACAAAATATGGCCAAATCAGGGATATTTCGTGTTTTAGAAAATAGACAAAAAACAATAAATTATAGCCCATAAAATATGGACAAAATAAATGATATTCACAATTGAGGAAAACGACGAGTCCACAAAATATGCCCAATTCAGTGAAATTTCGTATCTCTCAAAATCAGTGAAAAACAAAGGAATATATATACCAATAAATTATGGTCAAAATAGTAATCTTCACAATTATATCAAAATCTATGAAAACAGTAGATTATATAACCAAAAAATGTGGCCAAATCTGCAAATTTTCAACAACAAAAAAAAACTCAAAATCGGGTTAAAAACAGCGGATTGTAGCCTATAAAACATGGCCAAAAAAGATGATATTCAGAATTAAAAAAACGAAAAAATGGTGGACTATAGCCCATAAATGTGGCCAAGTATTATATTTCGCAGAATTGGCTAAAACAAGTAGATTATAACTCAAAAAATATGGCCAAAACTGCGTTATTTAAAATGATGAAAATCCACGAAATTGATGGACTATAACCTACAAAATATGGTCAAATCAGTGAAATTTCATATTGCTCAAAATTGACTAAAAACAATGGAGTAGCCTATAAAAAATGTTCCAAATAGTGATATTCAGAATTTTCACAAAAACAGAGTCCACAAAATATGACCAAATTAGTGAAATTTCGCATTTTTCAAAATCGGTGAAAAATAGTGGAGTATTATAGCCCATAAAATATGTCCAAAATAGTGATATTTGGTATTTCACAAATCCACAAAATTGGTGGAGTACACCCCACTAATTGTAACCAAATTAGTGAAAATTCGTATTTCTTAAAATTGGCAAACAACACTGAATTATAACCCAAAAATATGCCGAAAATAGTAAAATTTAGAAATTTTCAAAATCGACAAAAATAGTGAACAATGACATATATCCTATTAAATATAGTCAAAACATTGATATTAATTTTTTTTAGAAAATAGATGAAAACGATGGACAGCCCACAAATTGCAACCAAATAAGTGAAATTGCCTAAAAACAATGAACAATACCTTAAAAATATGGCCAATAGTGATACTCATAATTTCGCAAAATCGACAAAAACTACCCACAAAATATGGGGAAATCAGTAAAATTCGTATTTATCAAAATCCGTCAAAAATTGAACTATAGCCAATAAAATATGACCCAAATAATAATATTTAGAGTTTTCTCAAAAATCGTTAAAATCGGTGAACTCCCACTTAAGGCCAAATTATTGTAATTTCGTATTTCTCAAAATCAACTAAAACATTGGACTTTATCACATAAAATATGGCCAAAACAATGATATTTAGAATATTCATAAAATCGACAAAAACAATAATGGTCCACCAAATATGGTCAAATTAATGAAATTTTGTATTTCTAAGAATTAGCAAAAAAAAACATTGAACTATACCCATAAAATATAGCCAAATCAGTAAAATTATGTATTCCTCCAACAGGCATTTGTTTGCTAGTACCTAAAATTGGTAACCAGATTTTAAGTAGTGAAAACGAAATTAGCACTTTTCATTATTTTGTTTTTCATTGTTGAAACAAAAACTAGACGAAGAAAAAACATAGGAAATAAAAATTCAAATGTTGAAACCAGATATTGTTCTTTCTTTGTTTGACAGAAAAACTAGACGAAGAAAAAACATAGGAAAAAAATAGATTATTTTTTGCAAGCTAATTCACCACATAATTTTATGGTAAACTGATTTTTGGCATTTTTGATGAGTTGTCACAATCTTATTAACAAACTTTCAATCATCTCAAACAAACAAACATCGTATTTTAAGATATGAAAAATAGTGGTATTTTAAGATATGAAAAATACTGAAATTGAAAATGTCAACACAGCATGCTAAAATAAATAAATCCACAAATTTTTTTGTAAAACAAACACCCAAAAGAATGACGAAATAAATATAGCCCATAAAAAATAACCAAATTATGGAAATTTCGATCAAGAACACCAGAACTTATTTAACCAATACCAAATTTCAATAATTTTGGTTGAATATTCTTAAATGAGATAATTGTTTGTAGCACTACATCACCTGTATGACTAATATTCTGCAAATACCTAAGGATGGCAAGAAAACATGACCTTCAAGGCAATGAAGTGGGAGATGATGGTGTTCAACTTCCAGTATTCATCATACCGCAAATGTCATCTCTTAATAAGTATTATAGGTTTGTCATGTTTCCCACTTTGTGGTATCAGTATAAATATAGCTAACAGAGAAGCACAAACCAAAAGTCTACTGCTCATAGCTTCTAACATTTCAAACTATTGATAATACTCAATAAGCAGTAGGCAAAAGTCTTGAGAACAAAACTTTTACAACAGTACTGATAGCTAATATGAATACATTAATAAGAAACCAAACATTAACGAGAGCAATAGTTGTTCAAAATCTAGAAATGAAAAAACCGACAGTACTCCAGCTGAATGAATACAGTTGCAACCAACATGTTACCATGTAGATGGAACTGGAACTCTACAGCCTCCTTCCTCTTCTGCCACCCTTTCTGCGGGTGCTGTCTGTTGGAATGGGAGTCACATCCTCTGCAACAAAAAGAATAACAAACGTCGCAATTAATTTTCCCAATCTGTACAGAAGCATAGAATTCTTATCTTGAAAAAAAAATTGCTATCAAAACAAATTAACTTGGAAAAAAAACAACAGGTTGACATCCATCTAGAAAATATTAAACTAAAAAACCTTCAACTATTACCCATTTCACTGAAACCATCTCAACTTAGTTTCTCAATTCAGCCCATGGACAGTGTCAATATTCTGCTAGTTTTTTGGGGGCAAGTGTCTGTACATTGACGAAAATGCCCCATGTTCAAAAAGTTACTCCCCCTCAACCCACATCTTTTTCTTCCTCTTTTCACCTTTCATAGCAGCATAATCGGAGACTCTTAAAACCCTCATCACTCCCTCTTCTCCCCCACAATCCCACTCCTTATCGTATTATAGATCCTCCCCCTTCCTCATATCCTTTTTCTAAGGTAAGTCACTCCCCGCAGTCCCGATCATAGTATTATAGATCCTCCCTCTTCCTCATCTCCTTTTTTTAGGTTAATAACTCCCCACAGCCCAAACCCAATATAGAAGGAAGAAAGCACATGTGATGTCGCTCTTCCTCTCGATTGCTCCCACTAAAAACCTCAATGGCTGCTTTGTTCACCCCTACCCCTCTTACCCTCTTTCACAATTTGAGCGAAACCCAATCTCTTTCAAACCCCAACTCACCCCACTCAAAAAAATCCTTTGCTTCTCACAAAGTCCTCACACAATGCACCCTGGGGAAGTGGGTTCTACTGTTGGAGAAGAGAAAATTGAAGTGGTGAAAAACTAAGGTGTGGACACTGGTACAGTTGCTGCAGCAAGGCCAAGTATTTTCCTCCATTCAAAGACCCAAAATAGATAGAGGATGTTTTGGATTGAAGCAGTTTGAGAAGGAATTTGGCTTTTGGGATTTGAGGTTTGACAAGTGTCAAAACCTTTTATTTTCTCATTTGAGTTTTGTTTAATTTTCTATCATATAAATGGCATTTGTTTGGTTGATGGAAAAGAAGTGGTAGTTTGGACATTTCACAGCATGACAGAATGGAAACCTAACTCCATCCATGGCTCAAATTGGGAAACTAAGTCAGGGTGGGTGGGGGGGGGGGTTAAAGTAAAACAATAGTTGAGGTTTTTTTTTAAATTTATCCTCTAGAAAAAGAATGTTGTCGGTCCATGGTATACATGGACGAACGTATATGTTTATTCACCAATTATCTCAAACAAAAGAGAGTATTACCAATCTAAATATTTCGAATTCCAAAACTGGTCTACTCGAAATACAATATGAGAACTATATATCATGAGCAGAATCAGACTTACCAATGCGCCCAATTTTCATCCCAGAACGAGCAAGTGCTCTCAGAGCTGACTGGCCTCCAGGACCAGGTGTCTTGGTCTTATTTCCACCAGTAGCCCTAAGTTTGATATGCAGTGCAGTAACTCCTAGTTCCTACAAAAGCATGTACGAGAATAATTGAAATTATATTTTTATTAAATGAAGAATAACAAATTTCAAAAAGGAACATAAAGTAGCATACCTTGCATCTCTGAGCAACATCCTGTGCTGCAAGCATAGCTGCATAAGGAGATGACTCATCCCGGTCAGCTTTGACCTTCATGCCACCTGAAGCCATATACTAAAACTGGTCAAAACTCTCACTTACGAAACTAGAATAAGAAAAAAGAATGATTTACAACAGAGATTATCGACTAGTTTGTTAGAATGGTTCAGTATAATGCACTATTCTCTAATGTGTTTAAAATTCAAAAAGATCGGGTATACCATCACAACAGCAAATAAGTAGCAGATGAGACATGGTTATTTAATGATGACAATTAACTATATACATCTACCTTTCAAAAAGAATTAACTACATCAATATTCACATATTAGGCATTGAAATAAACCCAACAGGTCAAACCAATTGATTGCCTTGTCATATCAGATGTCATAAAACACTACATAATTAAAATGCTGACAAAGCCTTACAACTACTATGGAAATTCATACATTATCTGCAAAAAAATAGTATACACAACAAAAAGCCAGGACAAGGGACACTGTTATCATTTTTGTATGACTGGAAATAGAAGAGTGAAAATGTTGACACAAACATGTAGTCTGATTATCTTCTTAATTGAAGAGATAACAAACTGAAAAAAGTCCGCACTACAGCTGCATAGCTTATGAGTTTAGAAACAAATGAAAAGGCAGCAAAATTTATCAACACGATATAAGTTTCCATTACACATAATAGCCAGAACTACTTAAATATACAACACCTAACAGGGATTGAGATGTACTATACACTAACATAAGAATTTTGACTTCAGAAAATTCAAATAGTCCATATTAAATTGGGAGGCTAGTCCAATTGTCTCATCACAAATTGATCATCTAAATAAAATCAATTGTCTCATCACAAATTGATCATCTAAATAAAATCAATTGTCTTATCACAAATTGGTCATCTAAATAAAATTCCACAAGTTCTAATGGAAATTTTTGATTATCAATGCAAAACACTTAAAAGCAGTATAATTTACTAAAGATTAATTTGAAGAAATTTTAAAGATAATGAATAGAAATTTCATATATTCTATAACTAAGAATGCAAAGCCCATAAAAGATTAATGAGAGAAATGATCCTTTCTTCTCTTAAATTCTCGCATAAAATCCAGCTAGGTCATTGAGAAATGGATCCAATTCAATTATATAAAAAATGGGTTCACTTGATGCACAGCTTTCAAGCATTGAAAATTTATATGCATTCCTTATGTAAAGAATGATATAATGACTAATATGACTAATGACACCGCCACACCAAATAGGTAGGGGCACAAAATAAATTATCTTTTCCTTATGTAAAGAATGATAAAATGAACCAAAACATTGATTGCAAAATCAGAATTCAAACTACAAATTTGTTTCTTTTCAACGTATCATCAAAGCAAAATACAACAAAAACTGATAATTCGTCATAAAATGCATGGGCTAACATGGCAAATTTTGATAGTATCTGAAATTTACAATTTATTATGTTAGCACCAACTCACTGAACTTGGAATTGACAATAAATTGATCTGAGACTCACCATGCACCATACTATCTAGGATGGCACAAATGCAGAAAAGCTGTTCTGGCTTTTTTTATAGAAAAGGAAAAAACAAGAGTTAGAAAACTTGGTATATCCCACCTCCAATAAGGAATGCATCACACATGCATTGGCAAGAGATGTTCAATTTGAATCACTTTCAGTAGGCAGCTGAAGCTGCTTACTGATAATCATTCACATTTGACTTTCAGATGCCAACACAAAAATGCCATCCAGAAAATGTGAAATGGACAGGTAGCAAAGAATGACTCTTCGACTCCTGAAATATCAATGTCGCGTGGCAATGACTCAAAACGCTTCCACAGGATACAAGGAAGGCGATCTTAAGGGCCACGCTTAAATTTATTGCGGTAAAGAAAGGATTTTTTTCAAAAAAAAAATTTCATCTCAAGTGAACGTGTTATAAATGAATAAGCAAAAGGAAGAAGCTGGGGAAGAGAAAAAAACTAGCGGTAAAAACAAAATGGTGATTTTAGAGATAAAGAAACAAATACAAATATTTCTGGCAAGATTATTAATGATTAATAATCTTTAAGAAGCCAGAACTACTTAAATATACAACACCAAACAGGGATTGAGATGTGCTATACACTAACATAAGAATTTTGACTTCAGAAAACTCAAACAGTCCATATAAAATTGGGATGGTAGTCCAATTGTCTTATCACAAATTGGTCATCTAAATAAAATTCCACAAGTTCTAATGGAAATTTTGATTATCTATGCAAAACATAAAAGCAGTATAATTTACTAAAGATTAATCTATACTATTATTAAGCAAAGCCCCATTTTGACGGGTTTTTACTATCATGCCCATATACATAAAAAGCTAAAAAAAATACATAAGGTTAATTATGTAATTTTCACTTCACATTTAAAGTCTCCATAAAATTATGTTCCCTCAAAAATCGAAACTAATTTTTGGAGACTAATTTATGGGTCCATTTAAAGTCTCCATAAAGTCTCCTGTATAAAAAAATAATTTTGGAGACCAACTTTTATTTCCAAAATGAGACGGTTTCGATTTTTGGAAAGTTTTAAAATCAAACATAGTTTTCGAAACTAATTTATGGAGACTAATTTATGGGTCCATTTAAAGCCTCCATAAAGTCTCCTGTATAAAAAAATAATTTTGGAGACCAACATTTATTTCCAAAATGAGACGGTTTCGATTTTTGGAAAGTTTTAAAATCAAACATAGTTTTATTAGCTATTTGCATACAATTATGTTCCCTCCAAAATTATGTCTCCATAAAATTATGTTCCCTCCAAAATTATAAAGATAAATTTTATGATAATTTTTATACATTTAAAGTCTCCATAAAATTATGTTACCATAATACCCTCAAAGTTTAAATTTCTTTACGACATTATTATTTATTTATAAAATTATGACAATATTATTATGTTACCATAATACCCTCAAAGTTTAAATTTCTTTACGACATTATTATTTATAAAAGTGCAACTTATATAAAATAAAAGTTGGTGCCACTAGGAGTAATTTTTAAAGAGTATGTGATGCGTAAAGGGAGGCCTCAGGTTTGAGGCCAAATTACGTCTTAGTATTTACTTAAATAAAAAATAGAAATAAAACGTGCATTGCACGTGCAGATTACTAGTTAGAAGAAATTCTAAAGATAATGAATAGAAATTTCATAATTCATATATTCTATAACTAAGAATGCAAAGCCCATAAAAGATTAATGAAAGAAATGATCCTTTCTTCTCTTAAATTCTCGCATAAAAACCAGCTAGGTCATTGTGAAATGAATCCAATTTAATTATATAAAAAATGGGACCACTTGATGCACAGCATTCAAGCATTCAAAATTTATATGCATTCCTTATGTAAAGAATGATATAATGACTAATATGACTAATGACACTGCCACACCAAAGAGGGAGGGGCACAAAATAAATTACCTTTTCCTTGTGTAAAGAATGATATAAAGAACCAAAACTTTAATTGCATAATCAGAATTAAAACTTGTTTCTTTTCAACGTACCATCAAAACAAAATGCAACAAAAACTAATAATTTGTCATAAAATGCATGTGTTAACGTGGCAAAATTAACAATTTATTATGTCAGCACCAACTCACTGAACTTGGAATTGTGACACAATAAATTGATCTGCAACTCACCATGCACCATACTATCTAGGATGGCACAAATGAAGAAAAGCTGTTCTGGCTTTTTTTATAGAAAAGGAAAAAACAAGAGTTAGAAAACTTGGTATATACCACCTCCAATAAGGAATGCATCACACATGCATTGGCAAGAGATGTTCAATTTGAATCACTTTCAGTAGGCAGCTGAAGCTGCTTACTAATAATCATTCACATTTGACTTTCAGATGCCACCACAAAAATGCCATCCAGAAAATGTGAAATGGACAGGTAGCAAAGAATGACTCTTTGATTCCTGAAATATCAATGTTGCGCGGCAATGACTCAAAACGCTTCCACAGGGTACAAGGAAGGCGATCTTAAGGGCCACACTTAAATTTATTGCAGTAGAGAAAAGAATTTTTTTCAAAAAAAATATTTCACCTCTAGTGATCGTGTTATAATTATAATAAGCAAAAGGAAAAAGCTGGGGAAGAGAATAAAAACTAGCGGTAAAAACAAAATGGTGATTTTAGAGATTAAGAAATAAATTCAAATAATTCTGTCAAGAATAATGATGATTAACAGTTAAATTTCCCCGATTATCAATTGTGACAAAGTAGAATGTCCCTGGAATGTGTCTATTCACCTACATCACTATCTTCTAAAATTTCAGAAGAAAAGTGTTAAACTTATCAATTCCTAACTCGCTTTTATCCATTGAACAATACATCACAATAATCATGAAGTTTCAGAAAAATTCCTCTAATTCTCATTTCTTAAAAATTCAATGAATCCACCAGCTGCATCAATTAAAAGATGTTCAAGTATTGAATATTACTCTAACCCATAACAAATTACCATTTAGAACAAGAGAGCTTTAGTTAGATCATGGCATCCAAAGAATCATATTAAGCGGAAAATATATCAGAGATACGAAAGTGAAGTGCTTTACCTGTTACGCGAACAAGTGTTTCCCTCCCAGACAAATCGGTCACATGCTGCAACAAAATGAAGCTCTTATCAGTAAAAACTCATACATGAAAAATAAAAAACAAACAACACGATAAAGTGATTGTAACTTACAATGAAGGTATCGTTGAAGGATGCGAAAATGTGGGCAACCCCAAAAACATACTCGCCATCTCTCACCGCTGGGCCAAGAGTCACATTCTCCTCCTTGGGCTCTCTGGTCTTCTTCCTCGACTGGCCAAAAAAAAAAAAAAAAAACCTCCTTTCAAGTTCAACTTTGCTAAAGATTCAATCTACAACAATGCCAAGTTGCCCTTTGGACTTGTACAAGCCTATACTACCATCTCCCAATCACAAAACCCAAATTCTATAAATTAAAAAAAAAAACTTTTCGAATCATCTTTGCCAAAGATGCAATTTTTAACCATGCCAAGTTTCCATTTTGACTAACGCAGACTTATTGTAGTCGCCATTTGTGTGTGTATTCGATAATTTCACCAAATAACAAGGGGACTTCCCCTTCACCCCTCCAAAAAAAAATTTAAGATAAACAACCTTGTACTAAGATTATGCATGAATTGAAGGAAATATTTGAACTTTTGGGAAATGAAGGAGAGGATTGGAGAATAAGATTGAGAGAGGTATTTGAGGTTCTTACCATTGTTGAAGATGAAGCGGAGAAGGAGATCTAGGGTTTCGATGAAGGAGAAGGAGTAGGGGGAGAGAGACAGAGACAGAGAGAGAGACGGCTAGGGTTTAGAGTACTAATCCGTTTTATCGTTCGTTCCTGGGGTCGGTAGAAAATGACTGCGATGCCCCTTTTACTGAAAATGGGTTTAAAGCCCACTAATATTTAATTTTTAGTGGGCAAAAAATTTTTTTGCCCACTTTATTTTAAATTTTGAGCAAAAATAAGAGCATCCACAATAGTATTTTTCAAATATGAGAATATGGCGAAGAAATCCAAGAAACAGAAACACCAAGAAAGAAAACCCTTGTCACAAATACCTCAAGATCAAGAAGATCAAAGAAGTCATCAAGATGGCAGACAACAACGATGACAACAACGATGCCGAGGAACAATGCACAAATGCCTTAGCTCCTACCTAACCTGACCCTCCCTCCCTTCCCCCCCCCCCCCCCTCCCCTTCCCCTGTCCCGGCGACCACCTCAGCCCTCTCCCTTCCTCTCCAGTCTCTCCCTCTTCGCCTTGCTAGCGCCAAAAGCCCCCCCCACCGCACCTTCACCACCGCTCTTTCTCGCCTCCCCATGTTATCGGAGATTGAGTTTAGTGGGTGCGGGCCTAACGAGAAGGTCCGTCACCCACCAGCTTCATCGCCTCCTGAGGCCTCCCTTCAAGCACCACTCCCGAATGAAGCCTCATCTGCACAACCCACACCTCTTCAACCTCTGCCCCTGCAGGCTATTGTCAATCTCTCCAACCGTCCTCCACCCATTGTGACTGTGGCTCTGCCTTGTGCTCCCCCGTCTTCCCCTCCTCTCTTGACCAACTCCCCCGTTGAGAGAGTGGATCATGGGCTCAGACACGCTCAGTCTCCGACGCGTGCACATGGTGGTGCGCATCAGCGTCTTGAGGAGATGAGTCGGTGTCATCATCGCCTTAGAACAGAGGCTCCCGGGGGCTATGAGCATCATCGCAGAGTAGCGGGGTATCACAGGGGAAGGGCCCAAAGAGGGGGTCCTCCTACCGGCCACAGTGGGCGTAACAGAACCCCTACTTCAGGCCAGCACTCCCACATGATGTACCGCCGCGAACAACATCCACAGGGGCACCATCCTCCTCATTACAGGATACATTCTCATCACAAAGCCTCAAGGCATCACCTCGAGGGTGAATGCTCTACCTATTATACCAAGCACACAGTACAACTCCAATCAACTCATGTTTCTCCATCCAAACCACCCCAACCAATCACTCACCACCTCCCTTTCCAACCTCCACGCGAGAACCCCATGGCTAAATCACCGTCGAGAGAGCCCACGAGGGGGATCTACAAGACGGGATTACAGGGGGGGAGCTCTCGAGAGCAGGGGATCGGCAGGTGCCGTGGACTTAAGTGATAGGCAAAAGAAGCAAGAGGCGGAGTTCCTCTCCCAACCAACAAGTCGAACAACACCATCACACAAAGAAACAAAGGAGGGGGAGAAAAAAGCCCGTACCATGCTTCAATTGTGGAGACTTGGGTCACTTTAGGAGCGAATGCACTAAAGAGGTTCGCTGTCTAAAATGTATGAAATGGGGACACTTATCTTATGTTTCTTCCAATGTGATCGAAACCCACTCCGACGATGAAAGACCAGTGAGCCGAGGGAGGTCACCAGAGAGTCCTACCCTCATTCGCCTTGCTAACAGGTTAGCAGCGATAAAAAAACGAAGAAAAATGGTTGCGCGATTGGTGTGCAGTCGCGAAGGTTACTGTGGGGAGCCCGTCGGAAGTTCACCTTCTCCAGGCACTCAATGAAAAGTGGCCTATGAAAGCACATAGAGACTGGGTAGCAAAGAAATTGTGCCACTTACAGTTCTTGGTCTCTTTCCCATCAACAGAGAAGGTATCGGAAGTCGTTGGGTTGGGGAACATCGACTTTGGCCACTTTAAAATTGTGTTTAAGGCATGGACGCCTAGCTTCGGAGCCGAGCTCCCCCAAGGGGACTTGTTTTGGATCTGGATACATAATGTTCCGCTACATTTTTGGAGGAAAGAGGCACTTCACACTACAAAAGAAACTCGATTTCCCGGCGTTTTTTTACGTATTTACCGGCGTTTTTTTACGCCGGTGAAACTTTCACCGGCGTTTATAATAGCGCCGGTCCAAATGCCGCCGAAGCGAGCATCGCGGAAAGGAAGGGGTCTACACCGGCGGTTTTCGTGGACGCCGGTAAATGTGATACCTACACCGGCGGTCAGAAAACGCCGGTGTATGGTGGCCACTGAGTGCCGTTCTTTTGCCCCAATATACATTCACCGGCGGCTATAAACCGCCGGTGTTCATCAATTCACCGACGTTTATAGAAACGCCGGTGTATATTGAACGTATACCGGCGGTCTTTGACCGCCGGTGTATGTGCGTTTATGAGTGTCCGCTTTTCCCAACTTACAAGCACCGGCGTGATCAAAAATGCCGGTGTACTCAACTATACCGGCGTTTTATAAAACACCGGTGTTTCTTTTTACCGTTACAGCTGCCGGCATACACCGGCGTTTGTGTGGACGCCGGTATATCGCACACTGCAACTAATTCAATAGATAGACCGGTATTTTATAAAATGTCGGTCTAGCTATGCCCGCTTGTATTCCTTTCTCCGGTTTTCCGTTCGATTTCAATTCACAGTTTCTTTTACAAAACCTGTAAACTAATTCACAACTGATTCAACCAATTTTGTTGCATATTAATGCGCAAATCACAACCAAACACAAGAATAATAAAGTTTAACACGTGTCATATCCCAAATATCTCAACAAACTAATTAACAGTGTCATAATCACAACCAAATTTACCGCAAAATTAACAGTCATAATTAACAAATTAATATACCGACGAACATCCCAAATATCTCAGGTCTGAAAAATATCCCAAATTAACAGTCTAACATAACTCTCATCCAAAAAAAACAGTCTGACATAACAGCAAGGAGGAAATAAGAACAATCATACAGCAAGGACACAAGAACAGCAAGGAGGACAACGGATTCATACCCTCGAGGAGCTTCAGTTCTGATCATCAAAATTTTCTTCATCTGGGCAACCGCTCTGTGAAAAAAAAAAACAGTAGTTTAATTCAACAGTAATCCACAATACAGAATATACATATTTTTTGAACTTGCAAAAAAATCTAACTGTATCTTAAATTATAAGATCAAAGTGCCAATTGCAAATGGAATTGTTAATGATATATAGAGAGGTAAAATAATTACATTGCAATGCTAAAAATCCGGTACTTAATTTTGTTTTTTAAATATATCTAAAATAACAAAACAAATGAAAATTCAGTATCTAACTTGAAAACTCTATATTCTCCTTTGATTGGGAATATCCACTACCTAAAACAGTAAAACAAATGAAAATTCAGTATCTAAGCATGTCTTTCATGGATTGTTCAGACAATCCATGAAACTGTCATCGTGGACGGAAACCAAATATAAGAAAAATAAGAAAAATAAGATAGGGCTCATATCAAGTGTATTTTTAGGGAACTGTCATCGTGGAAGGAAACCAAATATAGAAGCCAGAAATGGAAACAGAAAGAAGAATGGTAGAGACTTTGGATACACCAGGCTAACATAGCGGCATTTTCCTCATCTCTCTCATCCCTTGTTTCCCTTCAGCACACGAACACAAAGAGACATCAGCAACAACAGCAAGAGCGACAAGGACAACAATAATAATAAATCATTATGAACAAAATGTCTCTATATGGGTTTCCAGATCTCCACTCGAGCCCTCTCGTTCTAATCACAGCCCAACTAAGAACATAGACAACAGCCACTGAACAATCCAATCACAGCCCAATCAAAATTTGCCATCCTGGATCTTAATGAAATAAGCTTCAGTAGCAGTAAAAGAAGATGGGGATGCTAGCAGCAAACTCAGTTTGGAAGTGAACCCATTTTTGGTTAAAAAATCATGCCAAAGATGGCAAACAGGTTACTTTAACAGTATCTTGGAATGAAAATTTCCAAAGATGCCTCAGTTCACAGTAAACCCATTTAATATCAAAAAAACATGCCAAGAAGACAATCAGATGCATGAAATGAGCTTCATTAACAGTGAAAGAAGATGGGGATGCTAGCAGCATACTCAGTTTGGAAGTGATCCCATTTCTGGTTGAAAAATCATGCCAAAGATGGCAATCTGCAGGTTACTTTAACAGTACCTTAAAATGAAAATTTCCATTAACGGAGCTTAATTATATGTTGCTCCACTAATTCTTGTGCCCAACTAAATCTAAAACCCAACTGTTGTGCATATCCGGACCATTTTGGCGTACGTAGCTATAGCAACCCCAGTTCACAGTAAACCCATTTAATATCAAAAAAACATGCCAAGAAGACAATCAGATGCATGAAATGAGCTTCATTAACAGTGAAAGAAGATGGGGATGCTAGCAGCATACTCAGTTTGATAGTGATCCCATTTCTGGTTAAAAAATCATGCCAAAGAGGGCAATCTGCAGGTTACTTTAACAGTACCTTAAAATGAAAATTTCCATTAACTGAGCTTAATTATATGTTGCTCTATCAATTCTTTAGCCCAACTAAATCTAAAACCCAATTGTTGTGCATATCCGGCCCATTTTGGCGTACGTAGCTATAGCATCCTCAGTTCACAGTGAACCCATTTAATATCAAAAACACATGCCAAGAAGACAATCAGATGCATGGAATCAGCTTCATTAACAGTGAAAGAAGATGAGGCCTATGCTAGCAGCATACTCAGTTTGGTAGTGAACCCATTTTTGGTTAAAAAATCATGCCAAAGAGGGCAATCTGCAGGTTACTTTAACAGTACCTTAAAATGAAAATTTCCATTATCTGAGCTTAATTATATGTTGCTCTATCAATTCTTTAGCCCAACGAAATCTAAAACCCAATTGTTGTGCATATCCGGACGATTTTGGCATACGTAGCTATAGCAGCTTCAGTTCACAGTAAACCCATTTAATATCAAAAAAAACATGCCAAGAAGACAATCAGATGCATGAAATCAGCTTCATTAACAGTGCAGCATACTCAGTTTGGTAGTGAACCCATTTTTGGTTAAAAAATCATGCCAAAGAGGGCAATCTGCATGTTACTTTAACAGTACCTTAAAATGAAAATTTCCATTATCTGAGCTTAATTATATGTTGCTCTATCAATTCTTTAGCCCAACTAAATCTAAAACCCAATTGTTGTGCATATCCGGACGATTTTGGCATACGTAGCTATAGCAGCTTCAGTTCACAGTAAACCCATTTAATATAAAAAAAAACATGCCAAGAAGACAATCAGATGCATGAAATCAGCTTCATTAACAGTGCAGCATACTCAGTTTGGTAGTGAACCCATTTTTGGTTAAAAAATCATGCCAAAGAGGGCAATCTGCAGGTTACTTTAACAGTACCTTAAAATGAAAATTTCCATTATCTGAGCTTAATTATATGTTGCTCTATCAATTCTTTAGCCCAACTAAATCTAAAACCCAGTTGTTGTGCATATCCGAACCATTTTGGCATACGTAGCTATAGCAGCCTCAGTTCACAGTAAACCCATTTAATATCAAAAAAACATGCCAAGAAAACAATCAGATGCATGAAATGAGCTTCATTAACAGTGAAAGAGGATGGGGATGCTAGCAGCATACTCAGTTTGGAAGTGATCCCATTTCTGGTTAAAAAATCATGCCAAATATGGCAATCAGGAAACTTTAACAGTACCTTAAAATGAAAATGACCATTATCTGAGCTTATATGTTGCTCTATCAATTCTTTAGCCCAACTAAACCTAAAACCCAATTGTTGTGCATATCCGGAGGATTTTGGCATACAGCTATAGCATCCTCAGTTCACAGTGAACCCATTTAATATCAAAAAACCATGCCAAGATGACAATCAGATGCATGGAATAAGCTTCTTTAACAGTAAAAGAAGATGAAAATTCTAGCAGCATACTTACTTTGGAAGTGAACCCATTTTTGATTAAAGAATCATGCCAAAAAGGGCAATCTGCAGGTTACTTTAACAGTATCTTGGAATAAAAATTTCCATTATCTGAGCATATATGTTGCTCTACTAATTCTTCAGCCCAACTAAATCTAAAACCCAATTGTTGTGCATATCCGGAGAATTTTGGCATACAGCTATACCATCCTCAGTTCACAGTGAACCCATTTAATATCAAAAAACATGCCAAGAAGACAATCAGATGCATGAAATCAGCTTCATTAACAGTAAAAGACCATGAAAATTTCCAGTATCTAAGCATATATTTTTCTATTAATTCTTCATCCCAACTAAACCATTCATGTTAAGGAAATCAAGATGCATCTATCTGAAAAAACATGCTATGTTTGGAAAATAAGGGAAATCAAGAGATGATACCGAAGAGAGTGAGAGAGAGAGCGGAGGAGGGAAATCGAAAATGACGAATAGGGCTCATAACAAGTGTAGTTTTATGGAATTGTCATCGTGGAAGGAAACCAAATATAGAAGCCAGAAAGAGGAATGGTAGAGAGTGAGGATACACCAGGCTAACATAGCGGCATTTTCCTCATCTCTCTCTCATCCCTTCTTTCCCTTCAACACACGGACACATAGAGACATCAGCAACAATAACAAGATCGACAAGAACAACAATAATAATAAATTATTATGAGCAAGATGTCTCTATATGGGTTTCCAGATCTCCACTCCAACTCGTCTCTTTCTAATCACGGCCCAATTAAGAACAATTGGTCACAGTCACTGTTAAAGAAACATATATGCTCAGATAATGGAAATTTTCATTTTAAGATACTTTTAAAGTAACCTGATTGCCATCTTTGGCATGATTGCCATCCTCATCTTCTTTTACTGTTAATGAAGCTTATCTCATGCATCTGATTGTCATCTTGGCATGTTTTTTTTAACAAAATGGGTTCACTGTGAATTGAGGATGCTATAGGTACGTATGCCAAAATCCTCCGTATATGCACAACAATTGGGTATTAGATTTAGTGCAGCTATGGACAGGGCTCATATCAAGTGTAGTATTACGGACTGTCATCGTGGAAGGAAACCAATTTAATATATAAGCCATATATGGAGCCAGAAAGAGGGATGGTAGAGAATGAGGATACACCAGGCTAACATAGCGGTATTTTCCTCATCTCTCTCTCATCCCTTCTTTCCCTTCAACACACGGACACATAGAGACATCAGCAACAACAACAAGAGTGGATTGGTCCAACAATAAGTATAGATTATAATAAACGAGATGTCTTTATTTGGGTTTCCAGATCTCCACTCCAGCCCTTTCTTTCTAATCACAGCCTACTTAAGAAAATTAGATTTAGTTGGGCTCAAGAATTAGTAGAGCAACATATAAGCTCAGGTACTGTTAAAGTAACCTGCAGATTGCCATCTTTGGCATGATTTTGTAACAAAAAATGGGTTCACTGTGAAACTAAGTATGCTGCTAGCATACCAAAATCCTCCAAATCAGTACAACAACGCGGCTGAACAAACCTTATTAGCAGGTCATACAATGTCATCTAAGCATGTTATGTGCCAAAGTGGGGTTGGTCATACAATGCATGAACGACACGTATTAGTTGTTTGTGAGTATGCAATAGGGTGCAACTATGAACAGGGCTCATATCAAGTGTACTATTACGGACTGTCATCGTGGAAGGAAACCAATTTAATATATAAGCCATATATGGAGCCAGAAAGAGGGATGGAAGAATGAGGATACACCAGGCTAACATAGCGGCATTTTCCTCATCTCTCTCTCATCCCTTCTTTCCCTTCAACACACGGACACATAGAAACATCAGCAGCAACAGCAAGACGGGATTGGTCCAACAATAAGTATAGATTATAATAAACGAGATGTCTCTATTTGGGTTTCCAGATCTCCACTCCAGCCCTTTCTTTCTAATCACAGCCCACTTAAAAAACATAGACGAAATACTTATAGACGACAACCACAATGCAGACTCACAAACACTAGCACGTGTCTTTCATGCATTCAAGACCATAATCTCTTTAAAAATACCAATTTAAATACTTACCGAGGGTGGGACGTGGGATTGCTGCCCTATTAAACTGGCCATTTGTTCTTGGAGGAGTGCAACTTGTGCCTTTAAGGAAGTCATCTCCTCGTCCCGATTGGCACTTGAACTAGACTCACTCCGTCCGAATAGCCGCGAGGGGGTTGGTCCTAGGCCCATACCACAGACACGTCCATGCCTCTTCTTTCCCCTAACATCGGTCAAAGCAACTCTTTGCTGGGTACGCCAATCTGGGCATGCCACCGTAGGGTCAGAATCTGAGGCAGAGGAGATTTCATCATACCTTTTCCGAGCGTTAGTCTGTAAAAGGACATAACAATCAGAGTTAAAGGCAGATGAGATTTCGACTACTCATTAGATATTAGTTCACAAATTACCAGAATCCGTGCTGCCTCAGGGCTCGCATACGTCCCATCCTTCGATTTGTGGGTGGCATCGAAAAAGTCAATGTCACCAAACTCCGTAGGACCTCCCAAATCTTCTGCCTATATATTAGTAAGATGAAATGGTTATAAACAAATAACTGTAAGTAAAAAATGTTCAATACTATTGCACCTACCAATTCTTCCCAAACCAGAGCGAAGCTCTGTGTACCAGCGGTGTGCAACACTAGCTGCTTTGACCGACTAGCAACTCCCACCTCCGCCCTTTTCTGTACATGCCACAATGAAGTTAGCAGAAAAAATCATTACAGTAGCCATACAACCACATACTCATTAGATTTTTGTGTGTTTAATGTAAATACCTGACCGATCGCCGAACTCCAGTAGTGCACAAGATATTGCCAATCTGAAGGCTCCACATTTTCTGGCACATTCATTTCATTCTCCTCCTCTGAAAGCTCTTTGTCATAAAACTTCGACTTCAATTCACTCTTGTGGTCCCTCCACTTCTTGGAGAGTGACTTTTCAACCCAAGGCGTAAGGGAGTCGGCGAACGAGAAGTATTGCTGCAAAATTTATTACCCATCACTAAAAATACATATTTCAATAATATATTTGCGCCGACCAATTATGTAATTTAGATGAGAAACACCTTGATTGTCGTAATAGCAGTGGCCTTTATCGTGGTTGGCACCTTCGGCCAACTCTCGTATGACAAAGAAAGTATCCGGGGGTTCCTTGCTATAACCCCAATAAAGGAGGAAAATTTGCTGGCATTATCGCCAACCGGTTGCCCGACACCGTTCGCCTCCACCTCGATCCTTTCGTCATTCTGAAGCCTCCATATATTCGTCATCATAGACCGCCCACGATGTTTTTTGACAGTGGGCGGCGTGCTACCCTCACCCTCATCTGTTTGACTGCCACTATTATGTAGTGGCTGCTCATCCCCATGGCTCTCGTTGCCATCATTTATATTTATCCTCTTTCCACGCCTCGGCATGTTGTACTTGTCAAGGATTCAATAACTTCTTTAGAGATGCAAATTTAATTAATAACATGTTTATAATAACTATCATAAAATTTGTACTTTAGTAGGATTAACAAACCAACATAATTATAAAAAAATTTAAAAAATGAGATTTGTAACAAATTAAATTACAATGATAGTTTGGTTCAAATGACACTAAGCATAGTTTAATGTAAATAACACCAACCAGTAGAAAATTGGAAGATAATTAAACCGGTGTATTAAATTGTTGTGCATATCCGGAGGATTTTGGCATACGTAGCTATAGCATCCTCAGTTCACAGTGAACCCATTTTGGTTAAAAAAACATGCCAAGATGACAATCAGATGCATGAAATAAGCTTCATTAACAGTAAAAGAACATGAATATTCTAGCAGCATACTCAGTTTGGTAGTGATCCCATTTCTGGTTAAAAAATCATGCCAAAGAGGGCAATCTGCAGGTTACTTTAACAGTACCTTAAAATGAAAATTTCCATTAACTGAGCTTAATTATATGTTGCTCTATCAATTCTTTAGCCCAACTAAATCTAAAACCCAATTGTTGTGCATATCCGGACCATTTTGGCATACGTACCTATAGCATCCTCAGTTCACAGTGAACCCATTTAATATCAAAAACACATGCCAAGAAGACAATCAGATGCATGAAATCAGCTTCATTAACAGTGAAAGAAGATGAGGCCTATGCTAGCAGCATACTTAGTTTGGAAGTGAACCCATTTTTGGTTAAAAAATCATGCCAAAGAGGGCAATCAGGTTACTTTAACAGTATCTTAAAATGAAAATTTCCATTGTCTGAGCTTATATGTTGCTCTACTAATTCTTGAGCCCAACTAAATCTAAAACCCAATTGTGGTGCATATCCGGAGGATTTTGGCATACAGCTATAGCATCCTCAGTTCACAGTGAACCCATTTAATATCAAAAAAACATGCCAAGAAGGCAATCAGATGCATGAAATAAGCTTCATTAACAGTAAAAGAAGATGAAAATTTTAGCAGCATACTTAGTTTGTAAGTGAACCCATTTTTTGTTAAAAAATCATGCCAAAGATGGCAAACAGGTTACTTTAACAGTATCTTGAAATGAAAATTTCCGTTATCTGAGCATATATGTTGCTCTACTAATTCTTTAGCCCAACTAAATCTAAAACCCAATTGTTCAGCATATCCGGAGGATTTTGGCATACGTAGCTATAGCATCCTCAGTTCACAGTGAACCCATTTTGGTTAAAAAAAACATGCCAAGATGACAATCAGATGCATGGAATAAGCTTCTTTAACAGTAGAAGAAGATGAAAATTCTAGCAGCATTTACAGTTTGGAAGTGAACCCATTTTTTGGTTTAAAAATCATGCTAAAGAGGGCAATCAGGTTACTTTAACAGTACCTTAAAACCCAATTTCCATTATCTGAGCTTATATGTTGCTCCACTAATTCTTGTGCCCAACTAAATCTAAAACCCAATTGTTGTGCATATTCGGACCATTTTGGCATACATAGCTATAGCATCCTCAGTTCACAGTGAACCCATTTAATATCAAAAAACCATGCCAAGAAGACAATCAGATGCATGAAATAAGCTTCATTAACAGTAAAAGAAGATAAAAATTCTAGCAGCATACTTAGTTTGGAAGTGAACCCATTTTTGGTTTAAAAATCATGCCAAAGAGGGCAATCTGCAGGTTACTTTAACAGTATCTTGAAATGAAAATTTCCATTATCTGAGCATATATGTTGCTCTACTAATTCTTCAGCCCAACTAAATCTAAAACCCAATTGTTGTGCATATCCGGACCATTTTGGCATACGTAGCTATAGCATCCTCAGTTCACAGTGAACCCATTTTATATCAAAAAAACATGCCAAGAAGACAATCAGATGCATGAAATCAGCTTCATTAACAGTAAAAGAACATGAAAATTTTCAGTACCTAAGCATATATTTTTCTATTAATTCTTCATCCCAACTAAACCATTCATGTTAAGGAAATCAAGATGCATCTATCAGAAAAAACATGCTAAGTTTCAAAAATAAGGGAAATCAAGAGATGATACCGAAGAGAGAGAGAGAGCGGGGCGACGAGCGCGGGGGGGAGGAGATAGAGAGAGAGCGGGGCGACACGGTCGTTTCCGATCGCCGATTCACCTCCAAATCGGGATAAGGAGGAGGGAAATCGAAAATGGCAAAGGAAAAAAGGGACGATGACGAAATGTCGAAGGCTGTCGAAGAGGACGAAGCGGCGGAGGCAAACGCGCGGGAAGTAGGGCGAGGAAGGAGGGAAAACGAAGCGCCCTATTTTTCTTTACTTTTTTGGGGTTTAGGAAAATGGCCAGCGAAAGGTTAGGGTAGATGGAATTTATCGCAGCTTTTCACCGGCATTTTAATTAGACACGCCGGTGAATAATCCACTTCACCGGCGTTTTTAAATAAAACGCCGGTGAATACGCGGATTCACCGGCATTTTAATTCGACCGCCGGTGTATAACCATCCCCTCTGGCGCCCCATTCCTATTCGCTACCTACCCCGGTGCTACTAGTAAAATGCCGGGGAATATTCGCCGCTAAATCGAGGTTCTTTTGTAGTGTCAAGAGATCGTCACCGAGTTTGGGTCAATAGTAGAGACTGACGAGAAGACGGTAAGAAGATCTGAGTTGGTTTCGGCGCGGTTGCTTCTAAGGAGCACCGACATTGCGATGATGCCGCGCTTTGCCAAAATCTTCTCATTTGAAGACGCCTACCTAGTAAGGTTCGTCCTCGATAGGAGAGTGGAACCCTCAGAACAGCTGGCCATCATATCCCCGACCGCTGCATCGTCGCTTAGGGACAGCAGAACATACAAGCAGGTGGTGGGATCACCATGGGATCTTACCATTGATGGAGCTCACGAAGTAGAAAGAGCCCACAAAGAGCTCCTCAAAGTGGCTAAGGGGCAGGAGCGAGCCCTTGGTGGAGCGGCTGAGGGATCAGATCTGGGGACTTGCTCTCATCTCAAAGTTGGTCGAGGAAGAGCCACGACCAACAGATCCAACGATCAGAGATCCCCAGGATCATCTTCACTTCCAGATCCAACGGTGAATCGGAGCCATAGGCTTGATTGGGTAAATCTCCCTGCGCAGAGTAGAGACATGCGACAGGAGGAACGTGCCAAAGCTCAAAGAGGCAGTCACCACATGGGGTTTGGTGGAAAAGAAGCTACTGAGGAGTTTGGTTGCGCTAAAGGGAGAAAAAGCAAGCACGACCCACCAAACCTCAGTCAAGACTTGCAGAGCAACCACCAAAAGAGGAAAGAGTGGGTAGCGGTGGGTAGAAAGCCGACTGCGCCTTCTTCCATTCTGGGGAAGAAGACGAACCCTGATAGCACCTCTAAAAGAGGTTTCACCCAAAAAGAGAGCAGCTCCAGAGTAGGGCCTCTCGATGTGGGTGAAATGCTAGATCTGAGCGCTCTTGGAGTTGGTATTGGCAGTGGAGCAGAATGGAAGAAAAAGAAGGAGAAGGAAGCAATTGGAAGTGCGAAGAAAGAGGCGTGCAAGAAGCCAAATAACCCTGAGTATCTTGCTTCGTTAGTTACACCCTCGACCGATGTGCCATCCACTCTGGGTTCGCCACGTGGAAAGGGGGTTTTAATCGATGTAGAGCGTGCAACATGCGCAGGGGGGGATATCGAAGCGGTTGGTGGAGTTTTTAAGGATAGGGGTATATTGCATCTACGTGCAATTTTCATTGTCGGTCTTGCTCCAACACAAAAACGACCTGTGGACTCAATCAATTACGGTGGTCTATGGTCCGCACACCGCTGTCTCTAGGATGGTTTTCTGGACAGAACTAAAAGCGATTCAAGCACACTGGCCACACCCCTGGGTGGTGGGGGGCGATTTCAACATCACCAGATTCGCCTCTGAACACAGGGGCAGAGGAGCCAATGACTCTGATAGGGAAGCATTTAATGAGGTTATCACGGATCTGGATCTGGTGGACATTCCCATTTCTGATAGGCCCTTCACTTGGTCAAACATGCAATCATCACCCATTCTAGCTAAACTTGATAGGATTTTGGTCTCTACTGACTGGGCGACCAAATTCCCTTTATCTTCGGCTAAATCACTTCCTAAACCCACCTCGGACTATGTACCTATTCTCCTATCGTCCGGGAAAGATCAACCCAGGAAATCACCAAAGTTTAAATCCGAGAAGGCATGGTTAGAAATCCAAGGCTTCCACCATATGGTCTACGAGAGTTGGTCTCGCCCCACTACGGGGATTGAAGCGACCGCGGTATGGTGTGAAAAAATCAGAAGACCGAGGAGCAAGCTCAGGAATGGAACCGGACCAGATTTGTGCTGATTTGGAGGGCAAAAGACTCCCTTCTTCAAGGTATTGATGAACTTGAGAAGACTAAAGAAACTAAAGATCTGCTACAGAAAGAGCGGAATAGGTTACTCCAATTCAGACAGAAAATTGACAAACTCTATAGGCTTGAGGAAATCAAATGCCAACAGCGGTCCAGAATTCCGTGGCTCAAAGAGGAAGACGCGAACACAGCATTCTTTCATCGAGTAGCCAGTGCCCAGCGTAGATTTAACATCATTCACACGATCCACTCAGACTCTGGATTGATCCAAGGCGATAAGGATATCAGAATGACATTCCAATCTCATTTCAAACTACTCTTTGGACACAAAGCGAACTTGAGAGTCCCTCTCCGCCACCAATTCTGGCAGGACTCGGCGGGCAACTTCGACCTTATGTTGCAATCACTAGAAACACCCTTCACTGAGAAAGAAGTCTGGGAGGCAGTCCAACAACTTGGCAAAGACAAAGCCCCAGGTCCAGATGGTTTCCCAATGATCTTCTATCAGATATTCGGGGAGGAAATCAAAGGAGATTTGCTGAAGATGTTCGCTGATTTCTACGACCATAAGCTCAAATTAGGGAGAATTAACTCTGCGGAGGTTGTGCTGATTCCTAAGAAAGAAGACTCCCGGCGAGTGGGAGACCTCCGCCCTATTAGTCTCCTTAACTGCTCTGTCAAGATTATTACCAAGACGCTCGCTAATAGACTGGGAAAGGTGATGGATGGTCACATTAGCCACGATCAGACGGGGTTCATTAAATGGCATTGTATCCAAGGTAGTATAGCTACGGCTGAAGAAACCATCCATCAATGCCACACATCGAAGGCTAAGAGGTAACTCCTGAAGCTGGATTTTGAGAAAGCTTATGATTCGGTCGAATGAAACTGTCTTCTGGAAGCGCTTGCTGGAAGAGGTTTTGGGGAGAGATGGATCAGATGGATCCACACATGTCTTATCACCAGTAGAACTGCAATTTTGGAAAATGGGGTGTCGGGCCACCCATTTTCGTGCAAACGGGGCCTCAGACAAGGAGATCCGCTCTCACCCCTTCTCTTCACCATTGTGGCAGACGTACTTCGGTCCATGATGGCTAACTGCAGTAGAGCAGGTTGGATTGTACCGGTGGCCAAGGGAGTCAATCACCAAGGTTGTTCAATCCTCCAATATGCAGATAATACTCTACTATTTGGTAATGGTAACCTCGGGGAAACAACCGCCTTCAAAGGTATATTATATAGTTTTGAAGCTTGGACTGGCCAAAGGGTTAACTTCCACAAAAGTACTCTCATCCCCATTGCCTTGACAACAGAGGAGGCACTAGAATATGCCACAATTCTCAATTGCTCCACGGAGAATTTTCCCATTCAGTACCTGGGAGTGCCTCTAAGACCCGGGAAACTCAAAAAGGCTGATTGGCTACTCATTATTGACCGGGTTGAGAACCGTCTAGCAGGCTGGAAAGGTAAAGCCTTATCATTGGAAGAGAGAGTCATGCTCATTAATGCAGTCCTTTCAAATCTTCCAACCTATTATCTATCTTTCTTTGAAATGTCGCGATGGGTAATTCAGAGAATTAACCGGACTCGAAAACGGTTTTTATGGAAAGGGGCAGACCCGGATCGACGCGGCTATCACCTTATCAGATGGGAGAAGACATACATGAAAAAAATACGTTGAGGACTAGGTATTATTGATCTTCGATATATAAATCTTGCTCTATTGGGTAAATGGTGGTGGAAGGTTTTCCACCCTAATGGAGAAGGGTGGCAAGATTTCGTTCAGGGATATCTGCATGGGAATGGAACGAGAAATTTGGGCTTTAGGGTAGGCCCATGTGTCTCCTGGTTCTGGAAAGGCGTCGCTAAGGCCTATGAACTATTCATTAGCTGTGTTACATCAGTTATCGGTAACGGCAGACTCACCAAATTCTGGTGGGATAAGTGGTGTGGTGATCACACACTTAGAGCCATGTTCCCCAATCTATATAATCATGCATCGCAACCATACTGTACGGTGGTCGCAGCCTGGAAGAGAAGCACATGGAAACCATCCTTTAAACAATTGCTCGATCTGGGCTATCAGATTAGACTCTCAGAACTTCAAACCTACATCACCAACGCTGGAATTAGTTGCTCTTAGGGTCCAGATAAGAAGTTCTGGGGATTGGAAAAGAACGGCACGTTCACCGTTCGCTCCCTGTATAACCGCATTCACTTTGGGGATGCACTCCAAAGGGGGCATGCATTGTTTGGAGGACGAAAGCCCCCAATAAAAATCAAAGTTTTCTTATGGCTGGTGCTGAACGACGCGATCTTGACTAGAGAAAATCTCACTAAACTCCAACCAAATGTGGACTCTCGTTGCGGGTTCTGCCACGCTACCGTGGAAACTAGAGACCACCTCTTCCTACAGTGTCCTAGGAGCAAAGCGGTAGTCGTTGAGGTAGTCAGAGCCCTGGGGACGAATCACTACCCTAGTGTGTACGAGGACCTGTGGGTAGGTTCAAAATTTGCTATAGAGAGAAGAACTATGAGAAAAGCGTTGTACATCGCTATCGCCGCAACGACCTGGGTTCTTTGGCTAGACATGAATAATTTTTATTTCCGCCAAACTTGCAATAATATTTCTGGTAATTTGAATCATTATGCATTTTATTGCATTTTGGGCTAATGTGGCCGCAGCAGGTCCCAGGGGGAGGATAGTGAGCATATTCCAGGTTGAGGATTTTGATGATGAGGAAGTCGAGATCGGTCCGACGATCGACTGACAGCAAGCTTGGCAGTTACTGTTGATAGATACCCACCGCCCTAGGATTTGTTGGGGGGATATGATGTTTTTTGTTTAGTCGCATGTATGTTGCGGCCATTGTGGTCTTCTTTTGTCCCACCCCCCATGTTTGGGGTGGAGCTTATGTACTGTTGTTATGTTTGTAGGACATTGTATTTGGCTCAGTACTCTGAGTTATTAATCCCTTATTAATGAAACAGGGTGGCCATACTCCACATTTTCTTCAAAAAAAAAGAAACTAAGATGCCTCTCTTTATGTTTCAATATTTTGTCGTGAACTGGAGACCAGGGCCAGCCCTGAGTTTATGGGGCATGCGGCGAACTCCAATGGTCCCCCGTACAGAATTTGTTTTCTTAAAAAAAAATTCTTAAAAAAAATTTAGAATTTTTTGCTACAATTCTTAAAACATTGAAAGCTCAATGGTCCCATATTGAAGACTCGAAGCATTGTGTTTTCCTACACCCTGTATTTTTTTTTGGTAATTCGGTTGGTTGGTGTATATTTTACTGGGGGATGTAATAGTTGTAATATTTATTATTTTGGGAGATGATGTAAGTATCTGTATATGATGATGATATAATATAGTTATGTTAATACCCGTACCCGCAAAGTTGTGGAGTGTTGGGTTCTTTGTTTGGTTTTTCAAATGTTTTCCAAAGGTTTTTCTAAAAATTCATTATGTTTTCAAACGAAATTTTGGTTTTTTTTTTGTATATTGCAACATATTATGATTTTTCCCCCCAGAACCTTATATATATGATGCCTGTGTGATTTGGCTTGGTTTGGCATGGGGAGGATTGATATTGATTGCATGTAATGTTATATTTTTAATTGTTAGCAGAATTCCGTAAGGAATTGCTGTAAAACGGCTAATATTTTAGGGGGGGGTTCTGTCGAAATTTTTACTAAAATTTCAAAAAATATATTACGTTTTCAAACGAAATCGGCTAATATTTTAGGGGGGGTTCTGTCGAAATTTTTACTAAAATTTCAAAAAATATATTACGTTTTCAAACGAAATCTTGGTTTTTATTTTGTATCTTGAGTCATTTGCCTCCCCCCTCCTCCCCCCCCCCCCCCCCCCCCCGAGCCCTATATATATGATGCCTATGTGATGTTGCTTGGATTGGCCTAGGAATGATTCATATTGATTGCCCGTGATATTGTTTTTTTAATTGTGAGCAGAATTTCGTTAGGATTACAGTAAAATAGCTAATATTTAAGGGGAGATTCTGTCGAAATTTTTACTACAATTTCTAAAAAACTATTACGTTTTCAAACGAAATCATTGTTTTTATTTTATATTTTGGCTAATATGAAAATTTTAGGGGATGATTAATATTAACCCCCTGTGAAATTTTAAGGGAGACTGTCGAAAATTTTACTAAACAAATAAATTAATTAATCATTCTTTGCGATGACGTGCCGTAGGCACGTGTCCACGGGCATACCTAGTTTTCAGATAAATCACACAAAAAAAAATCGAATTATAATCTTTGTTTAGAAGTTAGAGATCCAACTTAAAATATAGTACCAAAATGAGAAGTATATATATATATATATATATATGAATCAAGCAAAGCAAAGCAAATCAAATCAGTGTTGGCGTTTATTAGTACAAATTACCCGAATGGGGATGATGAAGACGTCATAGAGATTGAGATTATTATGGGTATTTATTTTATAGTTCCAAAGTGCCCGAGCTATGTGCAGATCTTTGCAAGCGACTGCTCGTTAACATCTACACTACGTAAGGATTAGTGTGCACATAGTTTTAAGTATGTAGGTTTAACATAATCTCTGTTGATTAATGTTCACATAATACAAATGTGTAATTATTTTCATCTCCGATCATAAAATTTTTTTTAATTTCATCTCCTGGGCGTGCATCCACAATGCTCTGAGTTGGGTTGTCATTTATAGACAATATATAATTTATAGACATTCAACCATTCATTTTTAAGTGGTAGTTACTTTAACCACTCATCCACTCAACTGTTGTTAGTTTCCATAATATCATTAAAGTTCAAATTTATTTACGATATTATTATTTACAAAAGTATAACTTATATAAAATAAAAGTTTGTGCCACTAGGAATAATTTGTAAAGAGTATGTGATGAGAAAACGGAGATTTCAAGTTGGATACCAGATTACGTCGTATTATTTACTATATATTTTTTGAAATTAATTAGAACGTGAATCGCACATGTAGATTACTAGTATACTTAATCTAATCATTCAAGTGTGTAACTATGCTATATATATCACCTTAAGATATTCTAAATGAACAATGTATTCACTAGGAATGAAACCTCTTTCCAAATACATAAAATTCTAAGACATTTTAAATTCGTTCTTGTCCTGCTTGGAAACAAAGTTAAGATACATTGAAGATAAAGATATACTAACTTTAGTTACTATAATTTTACTTTCACTGAACTCTAATGATGCGGTTTGTTTCTGGGAGACGTGTGGATGCACCAGGTGTGAGTTCTTACTCGATTTGTATTTGAAGGAGAAAGCTACTACTCAGACGACCCTCGGCTGGCCGAGCGGTACCTGCGACAGTCTTGGAGTGAGGTGGATGCTGGGCTCGATCAGAGGGCTCGGATCCGAGGTCTTGTGTACCTGCAGACAGTATAGAAACACCGGGGTTGGTTCCGGTGACAGACCCTCCGACGATCTAGTCAGTTACTTAAGATATAGCAACAGTAACTAGGGTTTTGTGGAAGAAAGATTGATTACCTGTAAACAGGGGGGAGGGTCTGGTATTTATAAAGGAAGCCAATCGGGTCCAGACCCATTTGGGGCTGGGCCGGACCCGGTTACCCGAATGGCTGAAGCGGTGGAAAAGCCGGGCGGTATAGGGCTGACGTGGCAGACGCCGGAGCGGTTTCCGGGCTGACGTGACAGAGCTCCGGGCGGTTTTACGGTGCTGACGTGGCAGATCAGAAGGATCAGATGGTGCGCGCATCTCTGAGGGGATCCAGTGGTCCAGGATGGGCCATGCTATTTCTGACCCATATCACAAGCCCCACGCTCCTGTAGGGCTAGGTGATCCAGTCGTGTAGGAGCGACTCTTTGCCTCTGGGGGAAGAGTAGATGTCGGGGTGAGAAGGTAGGATTTGTGCTTTCCCTTAAAGAGGCCAGGGGTCCGGAGTAATGGATCCCTCGTTTGGAGTTTCGCGCAGAAGGGGGTGTAAAAGGGTAAGAGAGCCAGGAACGCCTGAGTCAAGCTTTGGGGATCGGCGGACGAGCCCAAGGGTCGGCGGACGAGCCCAAAGGTCGGAGGACGAGCCAAGGGTTCGGCAGACGAGACGAAGGGTCAGCAGGTGAGCCCATAGGTCGGCAGACGAGCCAAAGGGTCGGTAGACGACCATCTCGCTAGTTGGAAGAGCGAGGGGACGTCGAGGCCTTCCTTCGGGGCTCGTTTACCTAGCGTTAGAGGTCGGTGGTCGAGACCCTTTGGGTCGGCGGGGCGGCCTCCTCGGGTCCTGGGAACGATCCCCTCGCTAGTTGGAAGAGCGAGGGGAGCGTCTGGTATTTGGGATTCTATCCGAGCGTCGAGTTCCGAGCCCCACCAAGAAAGGCGGAGGTGGTGTGGCTCGCGCTTCTATCCGAGCTCCGAGCCCCATTGTGATGGATGAGGTTGGTATGGCTCGATCTCCCATCCGAGCTCCGAGCCACCTTCGAGAAGGATGAAGGGGGTGTGGCTCGAGATTCCATCCGAGCTCCGAGCCACCTCCGAGAAAGATGAAGGTGGTGTCGCTCGATATTCTATCCGAGCTCCGAGCCATCTCCGAGAAGGATGAAGGTGGCATGGCTCGATCTTCCATCCGAGCGTCGAGCCACCTCCGAGAAGGATGAAGGTGACATGGCTCGATCTTCTATCCGAGCGTCGAGCCCATGCTGAGAAAGGAGAAGTGGCCTGGCTCGAGCTTCGATCCGAGCGTCGAGCCCCTTCTGTAATGAAGAGAAGTGGAATTGGCTCGCGCAGTGATTCGAGCTCCGAGTGCCAACTAAGAAAGGAGCGGGTGGCCTGGTTCGAGCTCCGATCCGAGGTCCGAGCCCCAACTGAGAAAGGAGAAGTGGCCTGGCTCGAGCTTCGATCCGAGAGTCGAGCCCCCACTGAGAAAGGAGAAGTGGCCTGGCTCGAGCTTCGATCCGAGCGTCGAGCCCCCACTGAGAAAGGGGAAGGTGGCCTGGCTCGAGTTTTGATCCGAGCTCCGAGCCCCCACTGAGAAAGGAGATGTGGCCTGGCTCGAGCTTCCATCCGAGCGTCGACCCTTCTATAATGAAGAGAAAGGGAATTGGCTCGTGCTGCGATCCGAGCCCCGAGTGTCATCTGAGAAAGGAGAAGGCGGCCTGGCTCGAGCTTCCATCCGAGCATCGAGCCCCTACTGAGAAAGGAAACGTTGGCTTGGCTCGAGCTTCTATCCGAGCGTCGAGCCTCTACTGAGAGAGGAGAACGTGGCCTGGCCTGGCTCGAGTTTCGATCCGAGCTTCGACCCCTCTGTAATGAGGAGAAGGGGAATTAGCTCGAGTTTCGATCCGAGCTCTGAGCCCCACCTGAGAAAGGAGAAGATGGCCTGGCTCGAGCTTCGATCCGAGCGTCGAGCCCCAACTGAGAAAGGAAGCGTTGGCTTGGCTCGAGCTTCTATCCGAGCGTCGACCCCTCTGTAATGAAGAGAAGGGGGAATTGGCTCGAGTTTCGATCCGAGCTCCGAGCCCCACCTGAGAAAGGAGAAGTGGCCTGGCTCGAGCTTCTATCCGAGCGTCGACCCCCTCTGTAATGAGGAGAAGGGGAATTGGCTCGAGTTTCGATCCGAGCTCCGAGCGTCAACTGAGAAAGGAGAAGGTGGCCTGGCTCGAGCTTCCATCCGAGCGTCGAGCCCCACCTGAGAAAGGAGAAGATGGCCTGGCTCGAGCTTCTATCCGAGCGTCGAGCCCCAACTGAGAAAGGAAGCGTTGGCTTGGCTAGAGCTTCTATCCGAGCGTCGACCCCTCTGTAACGAGGAGAAGGGGAATTGGCTCTCGCGTCTATCCGAGCCCTCTGACTTGGTGAAATTTTTTCTGTTTAGCAAATAGGAAGGGGTAGTGGGGTAATTTCACACCTTTTTGCTGACGTCATGGCGCAAAGATCAAAGCTCGCTTAGATCTTGGTGGCCGTTAGATCTTGTCAGATGAGATCCAACGGCTAGATCTTCATTTGCGAAAATCGAGGAGTCATTTTCCACTTTAAAAACCCCCACCCCCCTCTCATTTTCTTATTTACGTCTTCATTACTCACTTTTCAATTTTCAACAAAGGGCAGGAGTTTTAATCGCTGTCGGCGGGTTTTCTCGTGAAAGTAATTTTCCACGCATCAGGTTAGTAATTTTCTTTTAGCCATGTCGCGAACTCGGTCTGGATCCGAGGCTAGCTCGTCCGGTCGCTCTGGGCAGGAGTCGGAGTTGGAAACGTCCTCGTCCCTGGGAAAGTACCAGGTGAAAGAGGAGATTCTTTCTGACCCTGGCTCAGACGGTGGTGATGATGTAGTCTTTGTGGTTCAACCGTTGAGGTCGAGGAGGCCGGGAAAGGAGCCCATGGAAGAGAGTGGCGAGGAGGACGTGGGGGATAGCGAGGATGAGGACGAGGAGGAAATGGATAAGGAGACGGGTGATGATGAGGAGGTGGGTGATGACGATGAAGAGGGGGATGAAGTCGAGCAGGGTGACGCGGAAGGCGAGGGAGAAGAGGAAGTTGGTGAGCAGGAGGCCGGTCAGAGCATGCCCGAGGGGACAGCGGGGGCCGAAGAAGATCTTCCTCCTTTACCACCTTTGTCGACGCCTTCCCCCGAGCGCAAGCCTCGACCACGTCGGAAGAAGAAAGTTATGATTATTCCCCAAAGTCCCTCTTCTCCTGACGAGGATGCACCGAGGACGGGTCTCGATGTTCCCCCAGTTACCTTCCGGAATCCCGTGTCGATACGCATGTATCCTGACGATATCAAGGATATCCAACCGATCCCTCCTGTGCCGGGCGAGAACACTAAGACGAAGATCCGCACGGATAACACTCCGAGCAACCTGAGACCGGAGTATTTCAACATCACCAGGGCTGCCTACTATATACCACGGGAGTATGAGCTCCTTCTTCCGAGCCCAGGTATCCGCCCTACCATAATTCTTGCCCCCAGCTACTGTATTTTCCCAGAGGACGCCTTCCTCTCGGGACTGAGGCAACCCCTGCACCCTTTTGTGAAGAGGGTTTTGAACTGGGCGGAACTGTGCTCCATGCAGTACGGCCCGAACTCTTGGAAGCATCTTGTTTGTTTCATTCTGAAATGCCAAGAGAAGGGGGTGAAGCCGAGACTGTCGTACTTCCGAGCCTGTCGTACTTCCGAGCCATCTTCGGAATTGGTTCGCTCGGAGACATTGAGGGGGTGTTCTACTTCTTACCGAGGCCGTACAAGAAGGTGGTGCACGGCCACCCGGATTCGATCAAGAATTGGAGGGACAAGTACTTTGTTGTTAAGACAGAAGGGTCATGGGGGATTTCGACCCAGTGGAACTTCGTAAAGCCGAAGCGCAAGCCTCCGAAGAAGAGCGAATTATCGGCCAAGGAGTGGGAGGCGGTTGAGGCGATTGTTGGGGGTCACAGCATATCATGGCCCCGTGTGACCGAGATTCACCTAGCGAGGGCCGGACTGAGTCCCGCCGACCCTAGTATGTTTCTTTCCATATTTTTTCATCTTTCTGCCTTGGTGTTAACGTTTAGCCTTTCTTTTCTTATCTTGTTGTAGGAATGTCGGCACAACAGGCGCAAGCCAAGAAGATTTTGCTCGCTGCGGCCGAGAAGACAAGGCTGGAGAAGAAGAAGAAGGAGGAGCAGGATCGCCTGGCTGTCGAGAGGAAGAAGTTGGCAGCCCAGGCTCCGCAAGCCGGGGGGACCTCACAGGCACCTCCTCCAGCGCCCGAGGGGCAATTGCCGGCCAAGAAGCAGAAGAAGCACCATCAACACCCCTCCCGCACGTCGAAGTTGGCACGAAAAGCAGCGGGTGTCTCGGGGAAGATCGTGGAAGCCCCGTCGCAACAGCTTCCCCCTGTACGCCCCGGCGCCGTGGAGCTGGTCGGGAGGATGGCCACGATGCCTTTCGTCCCTGACTGGTCAATCTTGAAGGGGGACACTATCCTTGACGGACCCGTCTCGATGGAGTTCGTCTCGAAGGCCATCACCGATCGTAATGGGATGGCTCTGGCGGCGCAGACGGCCGACCAGGCCTATATGCAATGGGCCCAAGCCAACCTCTCGGTAAGTCGTTCGAGGTCTGTTTGTTGACTTGGCTTGTAATTTTTGCTAACGTTGATCTCTTTGAAGCAGGCGATGCTCCACGGCCAGCACGTCCACAAGTGCCTGGAGAAGGAGATTCTCTACGAGCGGAAGCAGGGGGAGAAGTTCCTTCAGGAGCTAAATAAGGCGACCGATGATCTGAAGGAGGCCCGGGACTAAGTGACCGTTCACGAGGCTCAGTTAGAGTCTCTTGTTAAGATTCACAAGCAGGACCGGGAGGACCTGTTGAAGAAGATCGCGGCCGAGGCGGCTGAGAAGGACAAAGCGAAGAAGGCTGTGGCGGATTTGGAAGGGGTTTTAGGGGAGACTTTGGTGGCAGCGCAGGAAGAGGCGTATGAGCAGGCCAAGTCCCACTGTAAGTACATCTACCCCGAGTGCAACGTCGACCACCTCAGCTTCGGATGGAAGCCGGACTTGCCTCCAACCCCAGGCGGTGATGGTGCCGAGGAAGGCCAAGGCGATGAAGAGGTGCCACTCGACCCCCAAGACTAGATGTTTTTGTATTTATTCTTTTTTGATGTAAACGCCTTCGGCGGACTGGCCCCCGCAACTTTTTGTACCCAAAATTTTGAGATGAAATGAAATAGACTTTTTGTTCCGACCCTTCAACACTTGCGTTTTTGTGATGTTTGTTTTTCTTTTGGTAGACGTTGGCTCGTCAACAAAAGTTGGCTCGGGATCGAGAGGCCGCCAAGAATTATTTTCTGAACAAGTCAAGGGAGCTCAGCCTAGAGGTGGCTCGTTTGAGAAAAATCGTTGCCGACCGGGACTGGTGGGTCATCGAGACGGACTGGTCGGTCTCGGACACCTCTAGTGGGTGCTCGGCTTCGGAGTCTTTTCTTCGTGAGGCCGTTGTGGAGAAAGAATTGGAGGTTCGTCGGCTGAAGCTCATATTGGGTGTGGGCCTAGTTGAAGAGGCGAGCAACTCCACCCCGGGGTGGTCGCTGCCGTTCTCGCTGGTTGAGGCCCAGCCGGATGATGCTGGGAGCTCGGTGGTGGGAGCGTCTTCCCTGGTCAGCCCAACCGAGCGTAATAGGAGCCCTGAATTTGAGTTTCCTGCCGAGTGCGAGTGAGTTGTGAGCCTTCTTTTTCATTGTATTTGTATTGACGTTCGTTGAGTTGTAAGCAATGAGTAATCAATAAGAACATTTGTTTCTCGGATCCTTGATTGCCTCGGGTGCCGAGGGTGTCCAATGTGAAATCTTCAAAGGGTCGCAACTGACGCGACTGTGTCATTAATTGCGGCGTTTCGTATTCCTAGGAACATTTATGGCGACGTTTCGCCTTCCGCCGTTTTGCATTTCCAGGCGTAATAAATGAGGGCCTCAGTGGGCTATATAATCGCCATTCCCCTTGTCAGTTGTCATGCAGTGAGTCATCTGACTCGGGTGCCTGCCAAAGGCGGGTGCCCAGAGAATATAATGTTTCCGAGCATCCCGGATCGGAGGCACACCGATCACCCTCGAACTATTCGGGGTTCAGGTCGTCATGGCCGTGAGACCCCGGGTTGTTCGTTGGTGAGCGGTGGGCCGACCGATCGTTTGGGGGGTCGGGAGAGCCGAAGCTTGGCGGCTCTTCTGCCGTCCGGGAACAATTTGGGGTTTTGGGCTCGTAAAAGCCGTAAACCCCAAGTTGTTCTTGGGCGAGTGGAGGGTCGGCTTACCAGCTCGAATGCCTGGGGCGCTTGTTCCGGAACGGAGAGAGCAGCGGGTCGGTGGCCCCCCTGCCATCCTCGAACAGTTCGGGGTTTAGGTTTGTAAAAACCGTAAACCCCGAGTTGTTCGCGGGTGAGAGGGTGGTCGATTATTCGACTCGAGGCTCGGGGCGTCTGCCGAAGGTGGACGCTCTAAACCTTAATAAATTTTTTTCAACACATGGTGAGGGAACCAGTTGCGGGAGCGTTTGAGGGTCGCCCTCGAGTGTTGAGGTCGCGGTGCCCTCGGAGAGGGCACCTGCCTTGCTCGGGGTCGACGCCGAGCTCCTGCACATATTCTTGGGTAGAGACGGTGCGGGCGTGGCTGGCGGATGTCGCCTTGCGCATCGGTTGACGGCCTCCGAGGAGGCCAAACCGAGCGAGGGACGGATGCCGAGCCCCCATACCGGTGAGAAAGGCAATTGCAGGCGTAGCGGAGGGTCGCCGCCGAGCGTCAAGGTCGCGGTGCCTTGGAGAAGGCACCCGCCTTGCTCGGGGTCGACGCCGAGCTTCTGCACATGTTCTCGGGGAGAGACGGTGCGGGTGTGGCTGGCGGATGTCGCCTCGCGCATCGGTTGACGGCCTCCGAGGAGGCCAAACCGAGCGAGGGACGGATGCCGAGCCCCCATATCGGTGAGAAAGGCAATTGCAGGCGTAGCGCAGGGTCGAAGCCGAGCGTCAAGGTCGCGGTGCCTTGGAGAAGGCACCCGCCTTGCTCGGGGTCGACGCCGAGCTCCTGCACATGTTCTCGGGGAGAGACGGTGCGGGCGTGGCTGGCGGATGTCGCCTCGCGCATCGGTTGACGGCCTCCGAGGAGGCCAAACCGAGCGAGGGACGGATGCCGAGCCCCCATACCGGTGAGAAAGGCAATTGCAGGCGTAGCGGAGGGTCACCGCCGAGCGTCAAGATCACGGTGCCTTGGAGAAGGCACCCGCCTTGCTCAGGGTCGACGCCGAGCTCCTGCACATGTTCTCGGGGAGAGACGGTGCGGGCGTGGCTGGCGGATGTCGCCTCGCGCATCGGTTGATCGCCTCCGAGGAGGCCAAACTGAGCGAGGGACGGATGCCGAGCCCCCATACCGGTGAGAAAGGCAATTGCAGGCGTAGCAGAGGGTCGCCGCCGAGCGTCAAGGTCGCGGTGCCTTGGAAAGGCACCCGCCTTGCTCGGGGTCGACGCCGAGCTCCTGCACATGTTCTCTGGATAAGCCTTTTGTGATGCGAGCGTCGAACCCTAGGTTTGTAAGATAAGCCTTTTGGCGCCGAGTTTTAGGCTTGTAAGATAAGCCTGTTGGCGCTCGCGTTTTTATCCGGGCGCCGAATTTTAGGCTTGTGAGATAAGCCTGTTGGCGCTCGCGTTGTTATCCGGGCGCCGAACCCTAAACTTGTAAGATAAGCCTGTTGTGCTCGCGCTTTTATCCGAGCGCCGAATCCTAAGCTTGTAAGATAAGCTGGTTGTGCTCGCGCTTTTATCCGGGCGCCGAACCCTAAGCTTGTAAGATAAGCCTGTTGGGCTCGCGCTTTTATCCGGGCGCCGAGATCTAGGCTTGTAGGATAAGCCCGTTGGGCTCGTGCTTTTATCCGGGCGCTGAGTGATAGGCTTGTAAGATAAGCCTGTTGGGCTCGTGGTGTTATCCGGGCGCCGAACCCTAGGCTTGTAAGATAAGCCTGTTGGGCTCGCATTTTTATCCGGGCGCCGAGTCGTAGGCTTGTAAGATAAGCCTGTTGGGCTCGCGGTGTTATCCGGGCGCCGAACCCTAGGCTTGTAAGATAAGCCTGTTGGGCTCGCGCTTTTATCCGGGCGCCGAGTCCTAGGCTTGTAAGATAAGCCTGTTGGGCTCGCGCTTTTATCCGGGCACCGAACCCTAGGCTTGTAAGATAAGCCTGTTGGGCTCGCATTTTTATCCGGTCGCCGAGTCCTAAGTTTGTAGGATAAGCCTGTTGGGCTCGCGCTTTTATCCGGGCGTCGAGATCTAGGCTTGTAGGATAAGCCTGTTGGGCTCGCGCTTTTATCTGGGCGCTGAGTGATAGGCTTGTAAGATAAGCTTGTTGGGCTCGCGGTGTTATCCGGGCGCCGAGATCTAAGCTTGTAGGATAAGCCTGTTGGGCTCGCACTTTTATTCGGGCGCTGAGTGATAGGCTTGTAAGATAAGCCTGTTGGGCTCGCGGTGTTATCCGGCCGCCGAGATCTAAGCTTGTAAGATAAGCCTGTTGGGCCCGCGCATTTATCCGGGTGCCGAGTCCTAGGCTTGTAAGATAAGCCTGTTGGGCTCGTGTTGTTATCCGAGCGCCGAACCCGTGGGGTGTCCTTCATTTGTTTACAAGATTTGGAGTTGTGAGCTTGTTTTAAGAAAGCTGGTATGTTTACAATATATGGGTTTTATAAGGTCTAGGCACGACGTGCCGTTTATAGGACTTTACAAAACACTAGGCACGACGTGCCGATTACAAAACATTACATTTCATATGAAAGTTACTCTCCTAAGAACTTAATCAAGTGCTCCGCATTCCAGGGCCTCTTGATGGGCTTGCCGTCGGCGTCGATCAGGCGATAGGTGCCCGGTCGTACGACCTTTGATACCTTGTAAGGGACCTCCCAGTTTGGTGCCAACTTTCTTTTCTGGCCGGGGTTGGATACCGCCAATTTCCGGAGGACAAGATCTCCGAGTTTAATGTCGGTTGGGCGCACCTTCTTGTTGTAGAACCTCTCGATCCTTTGCTGGTAGATGTTCCTTCTAATGGCTGACTTTTCCCTGACCTCGTCAACGAAGTCCAGGTCGGCCCGTAGTTGTAAGGAGTTACTTGCCTCATCGAAGGCCATGATCCAGGGAGAGGGGATCCCCATCTCCAGGGGAATGACGGCCTCTGTACCGTACGTCAGATTGAAGGGCGACTCCCCTGTCGGGATCCTCTTCGTCGTTCGGTGGGCCCAGAGAACACTTGGCAGCTCGTCGACCCATAATCCCTTGGAGGAATTATCGAGTCGCTTCTTGAGTCCGTCGAGGATATGACGGTTTGCATTCTCCGCCTGCCCGTTGGACTGGGGATGACATATCGAGGAGAAGCGCTGCTGGATACCGAGCTCTTCGCAGAACTCGCGGAAATGCTTGCCCGCGAATTAGGTCCCGTTATCTGTGACGAGCACTTGAGGGATCCCGAATCGACAGATGATGTGCTTCCAGAAGAATTGCTGCGTCTGTTGCTCGGTGATCGTTGCTAATGGCTCTGCCTCGATCCATTTGGTAAAGTAGTCGATTGCTACTATAAGGAATTTTCGTTGCCCTGTCGCCTTTGGAAAGGAGCCTACCAGATCCATCCCCCACATGGCAAAGGGGGTCGGACTGGCCATCGAGCGGAGGTTCGCTTGCGGGGCCCTTTTGACGGGCGAGAATCTTTGACAGGGGCCACATTTCTTGACAAGGGTTAGGGCGTCCTGCAACATGGTGGGCCAGTAGTACCCGTGGTTCAAAGCCTTCCGCACGAGCGAGCGACTTCCCATGTGGCATCCGCCGATCCCCTCGTGTAATTCCATGAGAGCATATTTGGCTTCATCGGGAGTGAGACAGCGAAGATAGGGTCGACCATCCGAGGTAGTGTAGGACCTTTTGAAGAGTGTCGAGTCCATTATTGTGAATCTTTCCGCCCGGGCCCTGACCCTTCTTGCTTCGGCTTGGTCTTCGGGGAGCTCTCCTTTGATGAGAAATCACCTAATAAGAGTGGTCCAGTCTTCGGGGGGAGCTCCGCCTTCGATGCGTGGTTTTAACATGACCTCGATCAGGACCGTGCGGTCGAGACCTTCAAAGGAAGAGGAAGCCAGCTTTGACAAGGTGTCAGCCTGGACATTCTGTTCCCGGGGGATCCTCAAAACAGCTGACTTGTCGAAGGATGTTAGTAGGCGTTGAACTACAGCTCGGTACCAAACCATGCGATCGTCACGGGCCTCGTACTCCCCGGTGATCTGGTTGACCACGAGCTAGGAGTCGCTAAAAGCCCTGATCTGTTTGGCGCCGGCCTGATGAGCCAGGGTGAGCCCGGCGATCATTGCCTCGTACTCGGCCTCGTTGTTAGAGGCCGGGAAGTTGAGGCGGAGACAGTATTGTAGAAGAAAACCATCTGGGCCTCGCAGGATGATGCCAGCTCCGCTGCCCGCCTCGCAGGAGGAACCATCGACATAAACTTCCCACGTCTGGTCGTTTTCCTTGCTTGCAGGGTGCTCGAGATGGTGCACTTCGTAATGAATTCCACGAGTGCCTGCCCCTTGATGGCTGTTCTGGGTTGATAGCCAATGTCATACTGACTGAGCTCGATCGACCATTTGACGAGCCGACCCGAGCTCTCCAGCTTGTAGAGGATGGCCTTCAGGGGTTGGTCTGTCAGTACCTGGACCGAATGGGCTTGAAAATAAGGGCGGAGTTTTCGTGAGGCCATGACTAGGGCGTAGGCTACTTTCTCCATCCGAGAGTATCTGGTCTCGGCGTCGAGTAGGACCTTGCTGACATAGTACAAAGGCTTCTGTGATCCCTCTTCCTCCCGAACGAGAACGGCGCTGAGCACCTTCTCCGAGGCTGAAAGGTAGAGTCAGAGTGGCTCTCCTGGTTCGGGCTTGCTGAGGAGGGGAGGGTTTGCGAGGTACTCCTTCAATTGGGCGAACGCCTCTTGCTGTTGGGTACCCCACTCGAACCCTCTGGTGCCGCGCAGGGCTTTGAAGAACGGAAGAGACTTCTCTCCAAACTTGGAGAGGAAACGGCCGATGGCCGCCAGTATCCCCATCAGCCGCTGGACTTCTTTGATGTTCCTGGGAGGAGCCATGTCTAGAATGGCCTGGATCTTCTCGGGATTCGCCTCGATGCCTCGCTGGCTGACAATAAAGCCAAGAAACTTTCCCGCGGAGACGTCGAAGGCGCATTTGGTCGGATTGAGTCTCATATTATGGGTCCGAAGTACCCCAAAGCCTCCTTTAGATCGGCTACGTGGTCCTCCCCCTGCTGGCTCTTGACGAGCATGTCGTCCACATATACCTCCATAATGCGCCCGATTTGCTCCTTGAAGACCCGGTTGACGAGTCTCTGGTAGGTGGCGCCCGCGTTCTTCAGCCCGAAGGGCATGACCCGGTAACAGTACAGCCCCTGGTCTGTAACGAAGGATGTCTTGGCGATATCAGGAGGGAACATGCGGATCTGGTTGTACCCTGAAAACGCGTCCATAAAAGACAGGAGCTCGTGACCCGATGTTGCATCGATAAGAGCATCGATTCTGGGGAGGGGGAATGGATCCTTCGGGCACGCCTTGTTGAGGTCCGTAAAATCTATGCAGATCCTCCAGCTTCCGCTTGCCTTCTTGACCATGACGACGTTCGCCAGCCACTCGGGGTAGCTGACTTCTTGGATGAAGCGCGCGGCCAGGAGCTTGTCGACTTCTGTATTAATCGCCTGCTGTCGCTCCGGAGCGAACTTACGTCGCTTTTGGACAACCGGCTTCGACCCGGGGATCACGCTGAGTTTGTGCATGATGAGATCCTCAAAAATACCGGGCATGTCAGATGGCTTTCAGGCGAAGAGATCGACATTGCGCCGAATGCAGGTGATGAGGTCGAACTTAAGGTGGGGTGTGAGGGAGCGACTTACTCGAAATTGCTTCGACGGATCCCCTGTCTCGAAGGAGACATCTTCCAGCTCGTCTACCGACTCTGGCTCTGGCTGGGTCCTCTGGGGCTGCATCTCCACGGCGTCGAGGGGAAACACGCTGCTCCCGATTGCTGTCATATAGCATGAGCGTGCAGCTTCCTGGTTCCCCCGGACCACCCCTACCCCGCTACTGGTAGGGAACTTCATCTTCTAGTGATAGGCCGAGGGGACAGCCTGGAGAGAGCAGAGGCCCGGACGACCGAATATTGCATTGTAGGCTGCCTTGACGTTGACAACCATGAAGTCCATGGACTCGGTTCTCTGGTTTGGGGCCGTACCTGCCGTGACGTCCAGTGTGACGATCCCCTCGACCGTCACCGGGACTCCAGAAAATCCGTGCAAGGTGTACCTTGCCGGCTTGAGCTTGCTACGGGGTAGTTTTAGGTTCTCGAAAGCTTCGAGGAACAGGATGTTGACCGAACTCCCGTTATCTACAAGGATCCGCCGAGCATCGAAATTTGCCATGCTGAGATTGATAACGAGGGCGTCGCAATGTGGGAGTCGCACCCCCTCCAGGTCTTCCCCTGAGAAGGAGACAGGGAGTTGTTGAATCTGAGGGGGGAGAGGACCTTGGACGGCGTTGACATCCCGGATGAACGCCTTGCGGGAAGTGTTGGAATCCCCCCCATGGGTCCCCCGTGGACGCAGTGTAATATGGCTTGGCCGTCAGGCTCATCGAGCTCATGCTCCCGCTCGAGGAGCTGCAGGGGAGCCCGAGGAGGAGGTGGGGTTCTCCTGTTCCTCGTGTCCCTCTGTCCTCGAGCTTCATCTCGCTTGTACTCCCGAAGGTACCCTCGTTGAATGAGGGCCTCGATTTCGTCTTTCAGGGCGCGGCAGTGATCCGTGTCGTGCCCGTTGTCCCGGTAGAAGCGGCAGTAGAACCGCTGATCCCTTTTCTTGCTGGTATTGTTGGACGGACGAGGGGGGTATTGAACGAGGTCCCTGTCCTCGATTGCCAGGAGTATGGAGGACACATTTTGGGTTAGTGGGGTATACCTCTTGAAGCGAGGGACCGGCGGAATTTTCTTCATGGCACTCGCAACCCTCGGGGCCTTTTTAGATGGCTCGACTTCTTCGGCTTTCCGCTTTCCCTTCCCGGTGGCCTCCCTGGGATCTTCGGGGTTCAGGGCCTCTTCCGCCCTAATGTATTTTTCGACCCTGTTGAGGAGGTTGAGAAAATCTACGGGAGGTTTCTTCGCCAGAGAAGCCTTCAGCTGTCCATGACGGACGTTGTGCCGAAATACCGCGGAGGCAACGCCAGGATCCAGGAAGGAAACCGACCTTGCCTTTGCGGTGAACCTTCGGACGAACACTCTGAGTGACTCCCCCTCCATCTGTCTGAGCCCGAGTAAAGATGCACTCGTCCTCTCGGCCTTCCGGCTGGTGACAAAGTGGGCGAGAAAATTGCCTTCAAGCTGGTCGAAGGAGTAAATGGAGCCAGGAGCCAGTTTAGAGAACCATTCACGCGCCGGACCTCGGAGTGTTGGAGGGAAGGCTCGGCACAGCAGGGGATCCGAAGCGCTGTGAATCATCATCAGGGTGTTGAAACCCTCCATGTGATCAGCAGGATCTCCCTCGCCGTCATAGGTCTCGAACTGAGGTGGTCGGAAATTCCGTGGTATTTCCGCTTGGAGGATGAGGGCGGAGAAAGGAGGTCGGACAGGTCTGTACCCCTGTGCCGCTCCTTGGCCGCTGTCGTCTATGTGATCGAGGCGATCCTCCATTTCTTGGAGGCGCCTTAGGAGTTCGCCATCGTCCTCCGGCGGGATTGTTGATGGGCGGGACACGCTGGCCTCGGCGTCCGACCTGGTTTGGGAATGGCGGACTTCCTCCCTAGGGGCCCGTCGGAGAGCCCCAAGAATTTCCCTTTGGAAGTCCTGGAACTCCTGGTGAGTGACAGGGGCTCCCTCGACCCGGTTCGGTCGGTCTGAAGGTTGCCGTCCGATGCGGCTGAGCGCTGGCCTCCGTCCTTCGGGCGGTGGTCTCGGATGGTTCGGGGCCGAGTTGGAAGCGGCCCTTCCCCCGCTGCGGCTAACCTGCCGGTTGATGATTACCCTTCGTAGGTCGGGCTGGACTGTACGTGTGGCGCTCCTCTGGGGTCCCTGGCGGGGAGCCCCTTGCTTAGATGCGCGTGGCTCGACGACGGCAAACGGCGGGGGCAAGTCCCGCTGGGGTGCGGAGGTAGCAGCATTCTTGGCCTTGGGAGCCATGAGAGCTCGGCTGCTGAGGTACCTTGGCGGTCGGGCTCGGGTTGGCTTCTAAAGGAGCTTTCCCACAGACGGCGCCAACCTGATGCAGTTTGTTTCTGGGAGACGTGTGGATGAACCTGGTGTGAGTTCTTACTCGATTTGTATTTGAAGGAGAAAGCTACTACTCAGACGACCCTCGGCTGGCCGAGCGGTACCTGCGACAGTCTTGGAGTGAGGTGGATGCTGGGCTCGGATCAGAGGGCTCGGATCCGAGGTCTTGTGTACCTGCAGACGGTATAGAAACACCAGGGTTGGTTCCGGTGACAGACCCTCCGACGATCTAGTCAGTTACTTAAGATATAGCAACAGTAACTAGGGTTTTGTGGAAGAAAGATTGATTACCTGTAAACAGGGGGGAGGGTCTGGTATTTATAGAGGAAGCCAATCGGGTCCAGACCCGTTTGGGGCTGGGCCGGACCCGGTTACCCGAATGGCTGAAGCGGTGGAAAAGCCGGGCGATATAGGGCTGACGTGGCAGACGCCGTAGCGGTTTCCGGGCTGACGTGACAGAGCTCCGGGCGGTTTTTCGGTGCTGACGTGGCAGATCAGAAGGATCAGATGGTGCGCGCATCTCTGAGGGGATCCAGTGGTCCAGGATGGGCTATGCTATTTCTGACCCATATCATCTAACATAAATTTGGTGTTTGGAAATGCCCAAAATTATCTTAGCTATGAAATTTAATTTCTCATTTCGTTTTCCATTGCTGCTCAGTTGAGAAAAACAATGTCAAAATGAGATGCGATAACTGTAATTATCTTACCTCCAAAATGAATGCTAAATATGTTATAGATAGAATAATTAACTATGTTTTCTTAAAATTAAGTGAGAGAACTTTAGTTACCTAAACTTAATTTCTAGACGTGTGAAAAATCTAGTTTCTTCAACACAAAATCTAATATAGTATCGTTGATTTTCTTTATATATATATATAGAGAGAGAGAGAGAGAGAGAGAGAGTTTCCTTCGGTTGCACACTACTTTTGGTGAGCACTCCGTGAGCACTCATGAAATAGAGCACCTATGACAAATCCGAACCGTTCATATTGTTCTATATACCTTAGATAGCCTAACAATAAAAAATCAAGTAATTTGAAGTTAATTTACCCATCCATCATGCTGTTAGAATTTTCAGCCATACAATTTTGTAATGATGTAAATCATGGGCAAATGAACTTCAAATTACTTGATTTTTTATTGTTAGGCTATCTAAGGTATATAGAACAATATGAGCAGTTCGGATTTGTCAAAGGTATTCTATTTTGTGAGAGCTCACGGAGTGCTCACCAAAGTAGTGTGCAACCGAAGAGATCTCTCTCTCTCTCTCTCTCTCTCTCTATCTATATATATATATATATATATATATATATATATATATATATATATTATCTTTGATTATAACCAATGCAAAAAATTTCCAATATATTTCCCTTCATACAAACTTAGGTTACTCCGACCAAATTGGACTCACTCGAGCATCCAAGTCTCATTCTTAATTTGTCTTACTAATCCCCCCCCCCCCCCCCCCCCCCCCCCCCCCCCCCCCCAACCTTACTTTCATCACTTAAATCAAACTCATAATTCATCACTTAAATTAATCATACATATTCTTCCATAATTTTTTTATTTCTCAAAAAATTTGTCTTTATTTATTTATTTATTTATTTTTTGCACGTACCAGATATACCTCAGTGGGCCCCACCACTATCCCATTTTCCTAGGCACGGGTGGTTCCCATGCACCCCCTCCTCCTCCCCCTATAAAACCACCCCCTCTTCCACCCTCCTCCATGTCGGATCTCACCCAATAACCACTATGCTTCTAAGGATCCGACCCGACCCGATGAACACCTACTACTACTACAACAACAACAACAACAACAATAACAATAACAAGCAGCACCAGTACACCGCCACAACGGCCGGGTCGTCGAACCGTCTCCGCAGCCTCTTCCCCCAACCCGAATCCAATGCAACGACAGGCCTCGAGCTCGACGAAGACGACATCTTCTCCACCGGCTTCCCATCCTCCCCCATCAACTCCCCACAAAGAAACAACCCTCCTAACTTCTTCACCCAGAAAACTGCAAGCTGTCGTCGGTTCCTGGACAGCAGCGTCGGCATTCTAGCAGTCCTCCCTGACATGAACCCCAATAACCCTGTAATAATGCCCAAAGTCTCGATATCTTTCTACTCGTCGGCAATGATGATACCTTTGAAGAAGAAGGAGAGTAAAAAGGTTTACCACCAGTCGGCGCCGGTGAGGGTGCCGGTGGGGAGGAGGGGTGGGGGAGGGGATGAGGAGGATGAGGACGGGGTGATGATGCCACCACACGAGATAGTGGCGAGGAGGGAGGCGTCGCCGATGACGACGTTCTCGGTGTTGGAAGGGGCGGGGAGGACGTTGAAAGGGAGGGATTTGAGAAGGGTGAGGAATGCCGTGTTCAGGACTACTGGATTCGAGGATTGATGCATGCCTGGCCTTGATGATGAACTCAAATTATATATATAACTCAAATGCATGCATGCATGATGTATGTTACTAGAATAAATGAGGAAATGAGACTTTTGGAGGGAACACTACTTTTTTTTTCTGAAAGGATGAGATTTTGTTTTTTGATGAAGTATAATAATAATAATAATAATAATAATAATAATAATGAGAGATTATCTATCTTACTTGGAATTTTGAAACTTGCTATCGTTTTGATTTTTATGTCATAACTTGATACAAGCAGAATTGAATATATATACATTTTTGCCGGCCCCTGGCCCCAGCTAAGAAAGCTTTAAGCAAACAGCATATATATAATTTCGTATGTGAGCACTGAATTATTTTTTTCCCCGGTTAATTGCCAGGAAAATTTCATCACCAATTCGGGAGGTGAGCAAGTAGTTTAGAGACATGTCCAACTATATGGCTTCTTGCAGTTTTTGGATCCCAAATGTATCCTACAAATTTTGTTTGATGATATGCAAATTAGTTAACTCATATTCATGGCTGATTATTTGTGGAAATTAATGGTTTACATCATATGATGATAACGAAATAATATTATATCAATTACAACCTGTTAACTTAAGATGTAACCTTAAGTTGAGAATCTATGCAAAACTGGAGTTCTATGTAACTTTTGGCTACAGTCACAGCTAGCTCATTGAAGCAAATATATATATAGTTTAATCACAACATGTATATATATAAAATCAGATCATGATCAGAATCTTTGGATAATATATATCATTTTTCCATTGTTACGATTTAAGTAAGTAAATAGTCGCCTAATATAGACATATATTAACGTTAAACCGTAGGTACTAGCTAGCTAGCTAGCTTCATTTTACCTCCATTAGCCTCCATTGTTTATGCTTTTACAAAAAATTCGATCATTGTCATATAAGTGTAATTAGTTTAGTGATGATGTTTGTGCTAGCTATTTACAATTTGCACCTGAGAAGCAGAGAACACCATTGTTGCATGTGCAGATTCGTTCCACATAATCCTTCTTTAGTTAGAAACTTGGAACATTAATTAGGGTTATAATATTAGATGACGTAGTACAATTTGCATCAAAGAGTATGACATTTCACTGTATGATTATAAGTTATAACTGCAAATTAATACCCTAGCAATATCCGAAGCTGATGTTACCAAGGAATAAACAAGAAAATTTGTCCCTTCTTTTAACTTTCCAGATCAAAAGATTGATATATATATATATATATATATATATATATATATATATATATATATATATATATATATATAGATAGATAGATAGATAGATAGATAGATAGATAGATAGAGAGAGAGAGAGAGAGAAATCTTCCGTTGCACACTACTTTGGTGAGCACTCCGTGAGCACTCACGAACTAGAGACCCTATGAAAAATCCGAACCGCTCATATTGTTCTATATGTCTTAGATAGCCTAACAATAAAAAATCAAGTAATTTGAAGTTCATTTACCCATGATTTAAATCATCACAAAATTGTGTGGCTGAAAATTCTAATAGCATGATGGATGGGCAAATGAACTTCAAATTAATTGATTTTTTATTGTTAGGCTATCTAAGGCATATAGAACAATATGAGCGGTTCGGATTTTTCATAGGAACTCTAGTTCGGAAGTGCTCACGGAGTGCTCACCAAAAGTAGTGTGCAAACGAAGGGGACTCTCTCTCTCTCTCTCTCTCTATATATATATATATATATATATATATATATATATATATATGAGGTAGGATAAAAATGAACTGGGGCCCAGGAAGGCTTTCGCTCCAAGTCAATCCGGCTCGGTCCCGGACCACCGCAGGTTCGACGCCGAGCCATAAGTTCACCACCACGAAGCCAGCCCCCCCGTCCCGACGACCCTCCGAGACCTTCGGTCTCCGATCCTCGACGGTCTCACGGGCCGTCCACTCAGCCGGGCAAGGGAGGGAGATGACCTGGCACAGCCTAGGCCCTCTGATCCTCCCAGAGACACAGGGCCCCTACGATCTGCCATGCCAGCCCCAAAACCACTTAGGGCTCTTGCCAAGTCAGCCCTAAACCACTCTGGGCACTGCCACGTGTGCCCTAAACCACCTAGGCCTCTTGCCACGTCAGGCCCATGGGCTTTTCGGGTCCGGACCCGGCCCCCAAGCGGATCCAAACCTGGTTGGGTTATCTATAAATACCAGACTCCCATTCACCTTCAAAGGTAATCAATCTTTCACCCACAAAAACCTAGTTACTGCTACTCTCTCACAGAGACTAACTAGATCGTCGGAGGGTCTGCCACTGGGATAAACCCCGGTGTTTCTAGACCGTCTGCAGGTACCCGAGGCGCGGCAATCCGAACCGCTCCTCCAGTGCCGAGGCGAGCCTACGGCTCATCGTCCGCTACCGAGCCTTTCCCCTCTTACAAATTGAGTCCGAACTCACACCTGGTGCATCCACACTCCATCCAAAAACAAACCGCATCAGGTTGGCACCATCTGTGGGAACTCTACTTATTCGGTAGGGACAACAGTCCGAGCCTTGCCGCCGACACTCGCCCTCCAATGCCTCCCAGGGCCCGGAGATCGGCCTCTTCCTCCTACCGGAACGGGCCCCCTAATCAGGGCGCCCCCGCGGGAGGGCAAGGATCCAATAACCCGGGGGCGAACCTCGGACCCCAGCAAGGCGAACCTCACATCGAGCAACCCGACCTCCGTCGGGTCATTATGAACCGAAGGGCTAGTCAGGCCAGGGGAGGGACCGCTTCCAACTCGGCCCCGAACCATTCCAGGCCATCGGCACTCAGCCGCATCGGCCGGATTCCTGCTCCCCGACCCGACCCTTCCGACCACGGAGCGGTCACAAGGGCCGAGTTCCGAAGCTTTCGGGAGGAGATCATGGAGGCGCTTCATGGAGCGCCGAGGTCCGCGACACTCGGCCGATCTCGTCAAGTGAGCAAAGGAAGGAGCTACACTCACGCGCCGCCTCCTCCACCGGAGCGCGCAGACCAAGTACTCCGTCGCCTCACTGAGATGGAGAATCGTCTCGAGCGCATCGGCGACGGGAATCCCAACCCCGTCCTCGGCCGAGCGCCTTCCCGACCGCCATTCTCCGTCAACATTTTAGAAGCGGAGATCCCCCGGAACTTCCGGCCTCCGCAATTTGAGACTTACAACGGCGAGGGTGATCCAGCTGATCACATGGAGGGATTCAAGACCCTCATGATGATTCACAGCGCTTCGGATCCCCTGCTGTGTCGAGCCTTCCCGGCTACCCTCCGGGGTCCGGCCAGGGAATGGTTCTCCAAACTCTCCCCAGGCTCAATCTTTTCGTTCGATCAGCTAGAAGCCAACTTCTTGGGCCATTTCGTCACTAGCCAGAAAGCCGAGAAGACGAGCGCCTCCCTGCTCGACCTCCGCCAGAGGGAGGGGGAGTCACTCCGTGACTTTGTCAAAAGATTCACGACCGAGGCGAGATCCGTCTCGGCCCTCGACGCCGGGGTCGCCTCGGCCGCCTTTCGACACAATGTCCAACATAGTCAGTTGAAGGTCTCCCTGGAAAAGAAGCCACCTCTGGACTTCCCAGACATTCTCAATCGGGTCGAGAAGTACATACGAGCAGAAGAAGCTCTGAACTCAGAGGGCAGCAAAGAAGCCGTCGGAAAGGGCAAGCGTAGGGTCGACGAAATCGAACCCGCCAGGAAAGCGGCAAAGGAAGGGGTCGGCGCGAAGAGGGTTCCTCCGGTCCCTCGCTTCGAAAGGTACACTCCCTTGATACAGAACGTGTCCGCCATCCTCTTAGAGATCGAAGACAAGGGCCTTGTCCGACACCCTCCTCGACCAAGCAACAACAAGAAGCGAGACCAATGCTTCTACTGCCGTTTCCACAGGGACCATGGGCACGAAACCGACCAGTGTCGGGCCCTGAAAGACGAGATCGAGGCCCTCATTTCACGAGGGTACCTCCGGGAGTTCACAAGAGAGAGCCAACAGGATCGACGAGATACCAGGAACCAGAGGCCTTCGCCTCCGATCCCCACTCCAAAGTTCATTCAGGGGCGAGATCCCGACCCCGAGGGAAGCGGAACCCCGGCAATCCTGCATTGCGTCCACGGGGGACCGATGGGGGGAGAGTCGAATACCTCCCGGAAAGCATTCGTCCGCGAAGTAAACGCTGTCCAAGATCTCCCCTCACCTCGGTTGCAAATGGTACCCGTCTCCTTCTCCGGAGAGGACCTCGAAGGCGTCCGCCTCCCCCACTGCGACGCCCTCGTCATTAGCCTCCACATGGCTAATTGTGAAGTACGCCGGATCCTCGTCGACAACGGCAGCTCAGTAAACATCCTCTTTCTCGAAGCCTTCGAGAATCTCAAACTGCCCAGGGACAAGCTCAAACCGGCCGGATACACCTTGCACGGGTTCTCTGGCGTCCCTGTCGTCATAGAAGGGATCGTGACCCTCGACGTCACCGCAGGCTCGGCCCCTATTCAGCGGACCGGGTCTATGGACTTCATGGTGGTGAACGTCAAGGCGGCATACAATGCCATACTTGGCCGACCAGGGCTGTGTTCCCTTCAGGCGGTACCGTCGGCCTAAAAGCTAAAATTCCCCACCCCACAAGGGGTCGGGATCGTCCGAGGCAACCAAGAGGCGGCGCGGTCCTGCTACATGACCGCCGTCGGAGGTGGTGTCTTCCCCCTCGACGCCGTCGAGCTCGGGTCCAAGGGCAACTGCTCCACTCTAGAGCCAGCCGACGAGCTGGAAGAGGTCCCGTTCGGGGCCGAAGACGAATCAAAGTGGTTCCGAGTGAGCCGCTTGCTCTCCGAAGGTCTGAGGGCGGACATAGTCGACTGCATCCGCCGCAACGTCGATCTCTTCGCCCGGAAGCCTTCCGACATGCCCGGGATTTCCGAAGACCTGATCATGCACAGACTGAGCGTCACCCCGGGATCCAAGCCGGTCGCTCAGAAGAGGCGCAAGTTCGCCCTGGAGAGGCAGCAAATCGTGAAAGCAGAGGTGGACAAACTCTTGTCCGCTCGGTTCATTCAGGAGGTCAGCTATTCCGAGTGGTTGGCCAACGTCGTCATAGTTAAAAAGACGACCGGGGGATGGCGGATCTGTATAGATTTCGCGGATCTAAACAAAGCGTGCCCTAAAGATCCTTTCCCCTCCCTAGCATCGACGCCCTGATCGACGCAACCTCGGGACACGAGCTGCTGTCCTTCATGGACGCATTCGCAGGGTATAATCAAATCCGGATGTTCCCGCCCGACATTGCGAAGACCTCGTTCGTCACCGACCAGGGTCTTTTTTGCTATCGTGTTATGCCCTTCGGGCTGAAAAACGCCGGAGCCACCTATCAACGGCTCGTGAACCGAATCTTCAAAGACCTAATCGGCCGCAACATGGAGGTCTATGTCGACGACATGCTCGTCAAAAGCCGGGCCGGGCCGGACCACGTCGCTGACCTCGAGGAAGCCTTCGGAATCCTCCGACGCCACAACATGAGGCTCAACCCGGCCAAGTGCGCATTCGGGGTCTCCTCCGGAAAGTTTCTGGGGTTCGTCGTCAGCCAACGCGGCATCGAGGCAAACCCCGAGAAGATTCAGGCCATAATAGACATGACCCCACCTCGGAACGTCAAGGAGGTACAAAGACTCACAGGCCGGCTGGCGGCAATCGGTCGCTTCCTCTCCAAATCAGGGGAGAAGTCTCTCCCCTTCTTCAAGGCTCTGCGAGGCAAAGGAGGCTTCGAATGGGGTGCCCCTCAACAAGAAGCCTTCGAACAGCTAAAGCAATACCTCGCCAACCCTCCTCTCCTCAGCAAACCCGAACCGGGCGAACCCTTGTGGCTCTACCTCTCCGCCTCGAACAGCGCCCTCGGCGCCGTCCTCGTCCGAGAAGAGGACGGGGTTCAGAAGCCACTCTATTATGTGAGTAAAGTCATACTCCCCGCCGAGACGAGGTATGCAAGAATCGAAAAGATGGCCTATGCTCTGGTCATGGCGGCCAGGAAACTCCGCCCCTACTTCCAATCTCACTCCATCCAAGTGCTAACTGACCAGCCTCTGAAAACCGTCCTCCACAAGCCTGAGAACTCTGGCCGCTTGGTCAAGTGGTCAATAGAGCTCAGCCAATACGACATCGGCTATCAGCCGAGGACGGCGATCAAAGGCCAGGCCCTCGCCGAGTTCATCACCGAGTGCACAGCTTCTGAGCAGCCGAGCATCGAAGAGTCGGACCCAATCTGGGAGGTCTATGTCGACGGATCCTCCTGCAAAACCGGGAGTGGTGCCGGAATCATCCTCCGAGGTCCCGACCAATTCCTCCTTCAATACTCTCTACGCCTTAACTTCCCGGCCTCTAACAACGAGGCGGAGTACGAGGCCATGATTGCCGGACTGACCCTAGCACACCGAGCCGGAGCCAAGCAGATCCGAGCCTTCAGCGATTCTCAACTCGTGGTCAATCAGATCACCGGGGAATACGAAGCTCGTGACGATCAGATGGTACGATACTTGGCCATGGTCCGACGTCTCCTAGCATCCTTCTGCTGCTCCACAGTGGTCAGGGTCCCCAGAGAGCAGAACGCCCAAGCAGACGCCTTGTCGAAACTCGCCTCCTCCTCCTTCGAGGGCCTCGACCAAACGGTACTCATCGAAATCCTCTTAAAGCCAAGTATCAACGATGAAGACCAGGAGGCGATGTGCGTACAAGGCGGTGTCGATCCGAACGACTGGACCAACCCCATTCGAAGATTCCTTGTCCGAGGCGAGCTCCCCGAAGACCGGGCCGAGGCAAGACGGGTCAGAATCCGAGCTGAGAGGTTCGTCGTGATAGACGACATCCTCTTCAAACGCTCGTACACACTGGCCGATGGTAAGCCGTACCTCCGCTGTCTCACCAAAGACGAAGCCAGCTACGTGCTGAAGGAGCTTCATGAAGGGATCGGCGGATGCCATATGGGAAGCAGGTCCCTCGCTCGAAAGGCTCTGAATCAGGGCTACTACTGGCCCACCCTGCTCCAAGACTCACAAGACCTGGTCAAGAGGTGCGGCCCCTACCAGAGGTTCTCCCCTATCAAGAGGCTTCCTCAAGCCAATCTCCGGTCCCTGGCTAGTCCTACGCCATTTGCCATGTGGGGCATGGACCTTGTGGGCCCCTTCCCCGTGGCAACAGGACAGAAGAAATTCTTGATAGTCGCCATCGACTACTTCACGAAGTGGCTCGAGGCCGAACCACTGTCCAGCATCACCGAGCGCCAAACGCAGCAGTTCTTCTGGAAGAATATCGTTTGTCGGTTCGGGATCCCTCAGGTCCTCGTTACAGACAACGGGACCCAGTTCGCAGGCCAAAACTTCCGAAAATTCTGCGAAGACATCGGCACCCAGCAGTGCTTCTCCGCCATATGCCATCCTCAGTCTAACGGCCAAGCGGAGAACGCGAACAGGCAAATCCTCGACGGCCTCAAGAAGCGCCTCGACGACTCCCCCAAGGGGCTGTGGGTAGAAGAGCTGCCCAGCGTGCTATGGGCGCACCGAACCACCAAGAGGATCCCCACGGGGGAGACACCGTTCAGTCTAACCTACGGGACCGAGGCGGTGATCCCCGTAGAGATCGGTCAACCCTCCCTCCGGATCATGGCCTTCGACGAAGCGGACAACTCATCCGGCCTAAGGGCCAACCTGGACCTCGTCGCCGAGGTCAGGGAAAAGTCATCTGTCCGAAGAAACATCTATCAACAGCGGATCGAGAGGTTTTACAACAAGAAGGTCCGCCCAACAGACATCAAGGCCGGGGACCTAGTGTTGCGCAAGTTATCCGTCTCCGATCCCACTAAGAAGAGGAAGCTGGCCCCCAACTGGGAGGGCCCATACAGGGTGGCCGAGGCCATACGGCCCGGCACTTATCGCCTGGTGGACATGGAGGGGCGAGCGATCAAGCGACCCTGGAACACCGAACACCTTATGAAGTTCCTAGAAGAACAGTCATAGGTCCTGGCTTGGCTAATGTAAATAATATTTTTTGTGAGCTTTCATGTGTAAAGGGCCGTTTTAGCGACCCTCCCTATCATATATGAAAAGATCTTCTTTCTGTCAACTCCAAACGCCTCGGCAGTTTCGACCTAACACCGGACAATGGGATCGGCACCCGAGTCCCCACTCCGGTATTGTCCCCAACGTCTCGGTAGGTCCGACTCGGCTTCAGGCCAGGGAGCCACCGTAAAACCTCCCGCTGCCCATGATGCCGATCCCCCTACGGATCGGCAGGGCCGAACTACATCTCCACCTATCAATAGGCTATTAGCCGAGGCAACAAATAGGAAGAAATCCCTTATCCGTACTCCCTTATTAAGTTCTGGAAAACAAACAAAGAACATTACAAGACCACTCTGCTCATCTCCCAAAGAAAGAACCCATCTCAAGGCCCCTCAGGTCCTAGGAATGGCACTCCCACTCCAATCGAACGACTAGGATCTCTCTCTTCGTCGCGATGGTCCTTAGAGTCAGCAACGGTCGACACACCAGCGACGGAGCTCTGGGCATCAGCCGGCCGGACGCGCTCCAGCTGCAGCAATGCCGAGGGAACCCCCTCCGCCCGCCGATCTCCCGAGGAGGATACCATCCTCGTTCCGGACACACCTAGCATCGTCTTGTACTGGTGTATCTCCATTTCCTTCTCCACAATGACGTCGCGAAGAAGCCTTTCGGACGAGGGCCTCTGCACCGACGCACTTGACATGGTAAACCCGAGGCCGGCACTTCCGAGGTCCCGATCTACCATTGCCCTCTTCAGCCGGTTCGCCTCGGCGCTCAGAGCCTGAGACTTCTCTCGATAATAGTTGAAGGCGGCGTCCTGGTCGCGAGCCCCCTTGCAATAACGGACCAACGTGGCCTCCAGAACTTTGATTCTACTTCGGAGCCACGCCACGTCTGAGCGATGAGGGTCCGGCTCGGGAAGGGGAGTCGCTACCTAAAAGAGAACCAACCACAGCTCAAAACACATCCACAAAAGGAGTCCGGAAAAATCCGAGTACAAAAGACTTGGCCAGTCAAAAATCCTCTCTTATAAATTGAAATTGTCGTACAAATGCGGTGGCCAGTCCGCGTTCGGCAAATACATTTTAGGGAAAAGAAAAAGACAAAACAAGAGGGAAACAGCCTATGTTATCACCTCAACATCATCCGGGTCCACGGGGGGATCGATGGCCGAGCCCACGACGGGAGGGTCGGCGGGAGGGTCGACATCAGGGGTCTTCGGTGGCCCCTCGACCTCCATGTCATAGTCGAAGCTCCTCAGGTCGATGTTGGGGTAGAAGTGCCGCACATGGCTGAGAGCCTTCGCATAAACCGCGTCCTAGGCCGCGATCACCAGGTCCTGCCCCGTCGTCGTCAGTTCATCCTTCTCCTTCGCGAACTTCTTCTTTAGGGCGGACACCTTCTTCCCCCACTCGGTATCCCAGGCATCGAGCTCAACCTTCAGCTGCTGCTCCCTCTTATGCGAACCTTCGAGCTCTATCTTCATCTCCTTCATCTCTTGCAAGGCCTTATCAGCCCGGTCTCGCTCTCGTTCCAAGGCCGCCTCATAAAGGCCTCTCACGTGGGCCCCCTGCACGGTCGCCTGTAGTAACCAAGCACTACTAAGAAAACCTCCTTTACGGCATATTCACAAGGCAAGTGAGGTCGGCGGACTTACCAGCACATTGGCCTGCGCGAGGCGCATGTACGCCTCCTCCAGGGTCTCGACCTTCATCTCCGCGCGGTCCCGGGGGTCGCCAGCTTATCCGCCACCTCGACGGCCTGGGTCCCCCGGGTCAGACAATCCCCCCTCCGGAACGTCCATTCCGGCACCCACGGTAGCCGCAGCTCCTCCGTCATCTTGTCCACCCCCTCGCCTTCGACCAGGGGACCCTTCCCCTCTCTGCGCTCGGAAACCTTAGCCTGTCCCGAGCTCCCCTGAGCTGCAACCTCCTTGCTAGTCTCCGAGCGAGTTCTCTTGCCCCTCGGCTGAAGTGTTGCCTCAGATGCAACATGGGTCGGCCCCCTCGCCCTCTTCGCGCCTCCCTCCTCCTCGGCCTTCTTTTGCTTTAGGGCGAGCCTCCGAGCCTTGATTGATTCTGGATCCATACCTGCAAAAAGATCCATTAAGGACAATGAGCGCAAAAGAACAATAAGACCGAGAGAAAGAAACAACTACATACAAAGCACGGCCGGGCTCAGTCCAACGCTCGCCAAGTGACCCTCCGTCACCTTCGGCCAGCTGATGCTGTGCGACAGACGGAGTCGCTCAACAAACTTCCACTCCTCGGCCGTCAGGTCCTTCGGCCTCGGCGCTTTGAAGCCCGGCTTGTGGTAATTCCAACGAGTAGGGATGTCCCACGGCTCGTCACTCCGGACCACAAAATACTTTCTTTTCCACTCCTTGATGGAGTCTGGATGACCGTGTACCACCTTCCCCTTACTCCGAGGCGAAACATAATGAATCCCCTCCGACTCCCCAGACGAGCTGATCCCCAGCATCGCCCTAAACACGCCCAACCTAAGGGGCACCTTCTGCTCTTCGCACAACAGCACGAAGCAGATGATCTACTTCCAGGAATTTGGCCCGTACTGCATCGGAGCCAGTGACGCCCAATTCAGCACCTCCCGAACAAACGGATGGACCGGCAGCCTCAGTCCAGAGCCGAAGGCGTCCACAGGGAAGACGCAGTACCAAGCAGCCAGGGGGTCGGTCGGGCGCAGGGTAGGGCTCGGCAACATGAGCTCGTAACCGACCCCAATGTGGTACGCCGACTGCGCAACCTCCAAGTCACCGGCTTCCAAGACAGTCGGAAGCGCGTCCATCTTCACCGTCTTCTGGCTCGGCGAAGACGGCTGAACCCCATACAGCGCCTTATCAGAAAGGTCGTCGGGGTACCGTCGGAACGTTTGCGGTTGTACAGGCGACCCCGTCACCACATTCCGGAGAACGGGCGCCTGGCTCGGCCCACCTGCCTTCGACCCTTTCTTCCTCGGCACCCTCTTCTTCTTTGCCCTCTCCGGCGAGGGAGTGGATAAGCGCCCCAGACCGGTCGGCGTGGAGGACGAACCCACTCCCTGGATCGTGGACCTCCCCCCCGCACCTCCTATCCGAGCCCCAACGGCTTCACCCTCGCCTTCACCACCCTCCTCTTCGGACACCGACTCCAGAATCTGGACCTCGTCCGAACCGTCGCTCCCCTCGCCGGAATCACTACTCTCCACCACGAACATCTTCCGGGAGCGCAGAGGCTTCACGTCGTGCACCGTCTCCTCTTCCCACGATTCCGAGTCTGAGAGCCCGGTGGCAGGGGGCCCTTCCCCTCTAGACGTTGACGCCGACGAACCAGACTGAGCCCGGGACATGCCTAACTAAATAAACTTACCAACTAACCTTGAGTGCTTCGGATGGACGAGCCTGGTGCCGCAAGCCGCAGTAACGTACGCCGAAGTGTTTGAAATTTTTGGAAGCAAGAGAGAAGTGAGCAGTTTGGAAGAGGGGTGGGGGTATTTATAGAGGAGGAAATGACTCCTCGATTTTCGCGTAACGGCTCCTCGATTGGCGTGAAACCACCACCTATAGAATCGCGCCACGTCACCCTAGAACGTGCGCCGCTGACGTCACCCACGTCACCTTTGAGCCAGACACAAGGGTCGGTTCGGATCCGACCACCCCAGCATTGGCCCCCGGATGCAAGGAAAATTTTGGATTAAGTGTTAAGGCACCCGCCCTCGGCGAGTGCCTCGAACCCCAGGACTCGGTCGGTTCCCCTCTCACCCGCGAACAACTCGGGGCATGCGACCTCGGAAGCCGAAACCCCGAACTGTTTGAGGGTGGGAGAAAAACCACCATTGTCTGGGACCCTATCGAAAAACGGATCGGCCCGCCTCCCATCACTGCTCCCTTCGGGCCGACAGTCCTGAAGGAACCATCGGCCCGGAAGGAAGACAGTGATGGCAGAAGACCCATCCAATCGAGGCAACCTGTCCCCCGGGTCCGAACTTCGTTGGTCACCCCTCCCGCCGTGATCTCCCCTGACTCTAACTACCGCATCAGGGCCGTCAGAATCAGGAGAAGACCACGGCGCGAGAACGACCTACCCCCCGGGTCCGAACTTCATTGGTTACCCCTCCCGCCATGATCTCCCCCGACTCTGACTACCGCATCAATGTCGTCAGAATCGGGAGAAGATCATGGCGCGAGAATAACCACCCGTCCGACCATCTCAGGGTTTGAATTTTTAAAAAGAAACAGGCGTCCGCCCAAGGCAGACACCTCCGGTGGTCAGTCAACCACCATTGCTGTGATCAAAGCTACAGGGGGGAGCGGGGTATTTATATCCTCCCCAGGGACCAGCCACTACGCCTAGGGAGTCGAAGCGCCGCACATTTATTATAGGAGCCATTTATTGGCCCCGGGAAGTTGGAACGCCGCACAAATCCCACAGCGCCATTAATGCTCCTCGAAGTCAGCTAGCATCGGATCGCCCTTGCCGACCCATAAAACCCTCGCCAGCTCGGGGTAGGGTCTCGCACCAGGGTAGCCTTCTCACGAAGGCCCAACGGCTCGCCCTCGCCCTTGCCGACCCATAAAACCCTCGCCAGCTCGGGGTAGGGTCTCGCACCAGGGTAGCCTTCCCACGAAGGCCCAACGGCTCGCCCTCGCCCTTGCCGACCCATAAAACCCTCACCAGTTCGGGGTAGGGTCTCGCACCAAGGTAGCCTTCTCACGAAGGCCCAACGGTTCGCCATCGCCCTTGCCGACCCATAAAACCCTCGCCAGATCGAGGTAGGGTCTCGCACCAGGGTAGCCTTCCCACGAAGGCCAAACGGCTCGCCCTCGCCCTTGCCGACCCATAAAGCCCTCGCCAGCTCGGGGTAGGGTCTCGCACAAGGGTAGCCTTCTCACGAAGGCCCAACGGTTCGCCATCGCCCTTACCGACCCATAAAACCCTCGCCAGCTCGGGATAGGGTCTCGCACCAGGGTAGCCTTCCCACGAGGGCCCAACGGTTCGCCAACGCCCTTGCCGACCCAAAAAACCCTCGCCAGCTCGGGGTAGGGTTTCACACCAGGGTAGCCTTCTCACAAAGGCCCAACACCACCCGAAACTACTCCTCCACGGCCGACTCTCGCATCCCCGCAGGAGTGGGGGGCTTATGAGGTAGGATAAAAATGAACTGGGGTCCAGGAAGGCTTTCGCTCCAAGTCAATCCGGCTCGGTCCCGGACCACCACAGGTTCGACGCCGAGCCATAAGTTCACCACCACAAAGCCAGCCCCCCCGTCCCGACGACCCTCCGAGACCCTCGGTCTCCGATCCTCGACGGTCTCACGGGCCGTCCACTCAGCCGGGCAAGGGAGGGAGATGACCTGGCGCAGCCTGGGCCCTCTGATCCTCCCAGAGACACAGGGCCCCTACGATCTGCCATGCCAGCCCCAAAACCACTTGGGGCTCTTACCAAGTCAGCCCTAAACCACTCTGGGCACTGCCACGTGTGCCCTAAACCACCTGGGCCTCTTGCCACGTCAGGCCCATGGGCTTTCCGGGTCCGGACCCGGCCCCCAAGCGAATCCAAACCCGGTTGGGTTATCTATAAATACCAGACCCCCATTCACCTTCAAAGGTAATCAATCTTTCACCCACAAAAACCTAGTTACTGCTACTCTCTCACAGAGACTAACTAGATCGTCGGAGGGTCTGCCACTGGGATAAACCCCGGTGTTTCTAGACCGTCTGCAGATACCCGAGGCGCGGCAATCCGAACCGCTCCTCCGGTGTCGAGGCGAGCCTACGGCTCATCGTCCGCTACCGAGCCTTTCCCCTCTTACAAATTGAGTCCGAACTCACACCTGGTGCATCCACACTCCATCCCAAAACAAACCGCATCAATATATATATATATATAAAGGCGGCTAGCTAGCTGCAGTTTAGGTCAGAAAAGAATTACATGATAGCAATGCTTTCGACCTAAGTTAATTAGTAAACTAATCATTTACACAAATCAGAGATATTGTTTTCTTAATGAGCAGCAAGAATAATCTGTTAATTATATCAGAGATGCATCATAATTTTTTTATTTTATAAAATGTTTATAATACCAAATTCAAATATACCCGAATGTCTAAGCAAGATGTTGAATTATCTGATGGACTTGCAATAGAAGTTTTTCAGGTGAGAAGGTTGATCGTGCACATGGCCGGTCTTGAGATTTATAGGGCTTTGTGCGTAAAGAAAAAATGTGCGTTCTTTAAATATTCTAATACCAATTTTACTTTATTTTGTTTTTGATATCATATATATATTATACGAATTCAGCTGAAAAATATGAGTATGGTACATTCTATATCTTAAATTTTTTATATGAATTCATTTGAAAAATACCTTTCAAATTTTATATCATTGGAAGTTCCAATACCTGAGACAATGGACTAACGATATCTTGAAATTTTTCGTCACATCAATTAAGACGAAACATTATAAATGTAGTTAAGGATCTTGCAACGCAGGAAATACACGATTAAAAAAGGCTTTACGTATTAAATCAATCTCAATAATTAATGAAAGTAACAACATAAAAAACATTAAAAAAACTCTCTTAAAATAAATATACATATAATCTTGAAATAAATATACATATAATCTCAACAATTAATGAAAGAAAAATAGAAATCATTCAAAACTTTATATAATATATATAATAATAAAAAATTGTCGGAAACAAGGTTTGAACTTGCTCCCATTAGATTTAAAGTCTATTCCCTTAATCACTTGGACAAATTGGCTTTTGAGCTAAAATTGAAATAAAATCTGTATTAATTATATATGATGTCCAACGGGCCTCCTCATTAATGAGCCATGTGCGACCGTGGGTCCTGTGCGACCTCACAGGTCGCACAGGCCCAGGGCCAACCCTGATCGTACATAGTGTGGTGAGGGGTTGTGAACTGTTTCAGAACTTATCCTCACTGCTGTGTGGGTTGAGAGGTACAACCAAATGGCCATTCTATCGTTTCAGAGCATCTGTAGTTGTTAAGACTCAAAATTTTCATATTAATTTGGGTTTTAGAAATATGAATTTTGAGTATGTCTTGTAATCGTTAAAAACCAAAATTTGAACGAACGGTGGATGATCTTTTTTTTTCCTTCAATCTCAGCCACTTTACAACGTAACTACCACAAGGTAAAAGGCTAGATGCAGGTCATGGAGCACATAGTGCTGGAAGAACATGTATCCTCACCCAATGTGATTGTTTAAATCCATTAATTATGAACTATGACTAAAGTTCTTTATTGTAAAGTGCTTTGAGTACAAGAGTGAAAATACCCTCCTACCCATGATTGTAAAAAAAATTGTGAACTTGTGATACATGAAAGCAGTCTACAAGCAAAATGAAATATGTTAATTTTGTCTATTTATGTTAAAATTGCGCATATCAATAACACAAAAATAGGGAAGAAGCGGAATCGTATAGTTAATCACTGATTCTTTTTCTGCCATTTGAAAATTACATTTTCTTGAATTGTCAACAACACAATATACTTTAAAAACAATTCTTCGCAGTCTTCAGCGATGGAATATTGGTCTCCCAAAGGATGGAATAGGGAAGAAGAAAGTGCTGGATGTATATGTATATTCTCAATATAATAGGATAATATTGTGTATATTGTTCTATGGGGCAACACGGGTTTACACGTGTTATGTATTAATTATTGGAACGGGTTGAGTGGGCTAAAAGCCCAGTACCCTAAACCCAGTCTAATCTCTTTATAAGCTGGTCTAGAGGTAGTGCTCTGTGATATTCCAATACTGATAAACATGGTATAATATCTTAAGCGGCTAGAGATTAACCCTAACCCTAATTTCCCCAAATCAGTATTAACAATCTTAAGATATTAGAGAAATAAAATACTGTGATTGAGAGAGAGAGGGTTCGTCGAAACTGACATCGTCCTTACTCGCCGACGCCGTCGCCCATGCCCTCCGACGTCGTCGTCCACATCCGCTGACGCCGTCGTCGATCTCGACTCCAGATCTGACTTCGACGAAGTCGGTGCAGTCGTTGACGCTCCCGTTCGCCGTCGCGAGCGCCGCAGTCGCGTCCTCCACTGTCGCGATCGCCGCTGTGCTGAGCGCCATCGTTGGGCGTCGTTGCTGGGA